>CAVNYN010270928.1:0-46488 GCA_963692815.1 Nyctanthes arbor-tristis | reverse complement strand
ATTAAATCATATATAATAAATCTATAGTTTAAACGTCTCCAAGAAATAAATAAAGTGTAGTAACATATTTGGGATGTCCCCAAAAATCAAGTCAAGGTGCAAGTTTGAGCATCGAGATTTTAATTTCTTCGTACTAGTGGCCTCGTGAGCCATTGTGTGTTATTAGCCTTCGATATCGTAAGAGAGAGGGTTGGGTTTGGAAATTACAGTTTTGAGGGAAGATGTTATGGTGCAAGCTTGTAGATTAGCCATTAAAGCCCATGAAAGGTCTCCTAGGAAGCCACCCTATTTATTTTAAAAGTATTAGGTTTAACAAAAATATAATTTGTGCATAGATTTATATCGTCAATAAACACTTGCTATTTATTTATTTTGACTGAGTGACTAACGGGATGATAACAGTCATAATTAGTATTATAAAAAGTACTCATATAAGATATGCTCGAAGCTTGGACTTCAGGAATTGCCACATCTTATGATTTATCAGTTATCAGGATTTTATCATCGCCTAGGCGTATTTAGGTACAATCCTCGATTTCAGTGTTTTCTCATGCTTTACACTTTTTAGAACCTTGGTCATAACACATCGGTGACTAACTAGCTCTATTCTGTTGCATATTTGGTGCTATTTATGTCAATAGACTAATATAGGAAAATGAAACGAATTAGTAGGATTAGTTCACTACTTGGGCCAATTGACCCAATGGGTCTATGCGGGTCGAACGCTGGCCCACTTTCCCAATGGCATCCAAATTTAACTACTTGACACGTGGACTATATCTATTGGTTAAACACTTTACTTATTGTAATTGGACATATTTTCTGCACTCCAATCGTTTCCGTAGCAAGTCAACCAAAGTCTCCTCTAGAAAGGTTAATTACATTTGTGGTCACTAATTTTTTTAGCTAAAGTTCATATAGTCCGTTTGTAATTGGCATTTTTGTCACTAGTTTTGTAGTCGAGAAGAGAAGACATCTGATTATCAGTTAGTAGTTGTTCTTATGGTTTTATTCCTCATAACATAATAATATATAGTTCAAAATATTGCATCCACTTTCAATTTAATCTTCTATCATAACAATTGAGTCGGCATGTAATGGATCTATGAAGTTAAAGTATTAAAGAAAAATTGATCAGTAAGATTCTATTCAAAAACAATAACATTGTTTATAGTTCATATTCATTAGTTTGACAAAAATGCCATTAATCTAGTAGTGCAATTCTTCAACCAACACTTATCATTTACTAAACACGTGTATATAGATTAATTTAAACATCTCAATTAAATTCAAAAACTACTTTAAAACAAAATAAAGTGTAGTAACCTACTTGAAATGTCCTAAAATCAAGTGACTACAGTACCAATGATCTTAACTCCATTCCCCTTTCTGTCTTCTCTGTTACAAAGCTGGATAACACTCAAGTCTCGAGGTGCCAGTTCAAGCTTCGATTCAAGGTTTCAATTCCTGAACTCTTTCGAGTGTTATTAGTCTTCAAATTTCAATATGGTAGGAGAGAGGGTAGAGGAGATTACAGGTTTGAGAGAAGATCTTGTACTGAAAGCTTGTAGATTAGCCATTAAAGCCCATGAAAAGTCTCCTAGGAAGCCCTATATTTATGAGAAAACTAGAGGTTCCACAGATGCTGTTTTTGCCTTTCCTGGATCATGGCTGGTGGATCATGGGCACAGTCGAACACCTTTTGGGGAAACTAAGGTTGATGTTTCCAAGTTTCCATCTTTGAAAAGTATTGGGACTGATGAAGTAGCCCTTGTAAATGAAGCATTTAGCGTGAGGTTTGAGCAACTTTTGATCGGAACATCACTTGCAGCTGAGGTATTCAATATCTATTCATTTTTACTCTGTTGGCTTCTTATGCAATGTATTATTGTCAATATACCGAAGGCCAATTGTTCGAGAAACTGTCCGAATAAGGCCACCGTTTCGTTTTGATTCCACTTCTTTTTCAAAAATAGGGATTTTGATGAGGAGCATTCCTTCTTCATGTGTTTGTGTGTGTGTGTGCGTGTGTGATATGAAATTGAGAACTAGCAAAGTAATCACAGGAATTTGCTAGATATTTTAGTTTTTCATGTAATTTTATGGGAGTGTCATTTTGGAGGTATGAAGATGGACTAAACTTGAAGTGGTTTACAGGTGGAAAAAGCAGTATCAGATAGAAAGCAAGTAGTGTTTACAGGGCATTCCTCAGGTGGTCCAATGGCCATTCTTGCAGCTATTTGGTTCTTAGAGAGATACATAAGACCAAGCATTTATCAGATTCCTCCTTACTGTGTGACATTTGGATCCCCCCTTGTTGGCAATCGAATCTTTCCTCATGCTCTGAGGCGAGAAAACTGGGCACGTTACTTTGTGAATTTTGTGATGAGGCATGACATTGTCCCTCGAATAATGCTTGCCCCTTTCTCCTCGACCGAACCAGGATTGAAGCTAATGCATGAACTTACAAGTTCAAAATCCCAGTTTTTTCAGCATGCTTTTGCTGCAAATACTGATGTTGCATCGGCTTTCTTCTTGTCTGTCATGAGAAATGCTTCCTCTGTTGCAAGCCATGCGGCGTGTAATCTCATGGGATGCACAAATCTGTTACTGGAGACTGTCTCCAGCTTCATTAAACTTAGCCCTTATAGACCTTTCGGGACTTATATTTTCTGTACTGAAAATGGGAAACTGGTAGTTCTTGATAACCCGGACGCTGTCCTGCAGGTGTTGTTCTATTCCCTCCAGTTGAGCCCTGAAGATGAAAATTTGGAATTTCTTTTTGGAATCTTCAAGGCACATTTGGTCTATGAAAGTGAATTGCAGGAGAGCCTAAACATGCAAAATGTGGTCTATATAGAAAATCTTGTGGATGTTCCCTTGTCTTCAGATTCAGGCACAAATAATACATCAACAACAGTGAACTCAGCCCTGAATGATTTGGGCATGGTAAGAAATCCATAGCTCCACAAATATTCGATTAATTCACTTGCTAATTTCTTGCTTTTTGATTCCTAGAGCACAAAAGCCCGACTTGTTTGCGTGCAGCTGGACAGTTGGAGAAGCAGAAGCTGGAAAATCAGAGAAAGGCAGATTCTAACAAAGATAACATCAGAGAAGGATTAAGAATGATACAGGAATATAAGACCAGCTGTGAAATTCGCAAGATTGGCTACTATGATGCTTTCAAAAACAGAGAAACCCAACTGACTTCGATGCCAATGTCAAGAGGGTGGAGCTAACCGGGACAATGGACGAGATCATTGAAATGATTAAAAGGTTTGAACTACCAGATGGATTTGAGGGCCGGAAAGAGTGGATTGAACTAGGGACCATGTACCGTAGACTGATGGAGCCTTTGGACATAGCTAACTATTATGGACACTTAAAGAATGAGGACACAGGACCTTACATGGGAAAGGCTCGACCAAAGCGTTACAGATTTCCGCAGAGATGGAGGGAGCATGCAGAAAGAATGCCTGATGGAAAAAGCTGGGAAACTACTTTCTGGGCCGAGATTGAGGAATTGAAAAGTAAACCATATACAGAAGTGAAGGACAAAATCTTGTGGTTAGAGAAACAGGCATTTGAATGGCTTGAAGATGGAATTCTGGGCAAAGACGTACTCTTGGATGAGACTACTTTCACTAAGTGGTGGAGAGCATTGCCTGTTCAACACACATCAAATTCCTTAATTGCTAAGTGCTTGGGATAATCAGTCCTGGCATTTGCCGATCCTGACCCAGCTTGAAAGTGATATTTTCATGTTAGAAGAACATTATTAATGTACCATTGTTTCAAGGACTGAACTGAGAGTGCCTGATTGTCAGAGATGTGTGATCTTAATAACTTGTTCCGAGTTATGTCATCGCTCCGAACAAGAACAAAATGTGAGGTAATATATATGTTTTCTCGATGTGCCAAATATTGTTGTAAAACTCTAAAAACCTTATTATGTTGCATCTATGTAATCTAATTTTCCTCTCGTCCTAATTATAATATTGTTTTTACTTTACTAATATATACTCTTATATCCATTACTTTTCAAGAAAATTATTTGCAAAATTTGCCTATTTAATCCTAGTGAAAAAGCAAAAAATCCTTTATAAATAGGACAGAAGAAGCACTTGTAAACTTTGAGAGTCGAGGAATGGATTATAAAGTTCTTTGATCTCAACCCTTTTGGAGTTGTGTCTTGGATTATGACTAATGCAAAATATTATTGCCAGAACGACAATTCAAGAAACACCATCGGATTACCATGTATCCATAAGAGACAGAAAATGACTTGAAATAAACTGACTAAAGCATAAATCCACTTTAATTAAAGGTACGAAAAATCTTCTACACAAAAGAAGCAAGAATGGAAATGCGAAGGGCCATTGGTTATTATCAAACAAAAACATCCTAGCCTTCCTGTCAATACAAATTATACATCAAGCAATGGCAATAACACTACAACTTTGCTACAATTCAACTTCCTAGTTTGTACCACCAAACCCTGCTGCATGACTAAAGATAGATGCACATAGTTAAGTTTCAGACACAAAACCCATATAGCCTCCACGACAGCTCCAACGCAACAAAGCAATGTAAACAGTTATGTACAACATTTTGCTATTCCTGGTACGCTTTGCTGGTTTGCTAATAAGTGCACATACTCAGAGAGGCAAAACTTTAGTTAAATTTAACGGTCAAGATTCCAGTATATGCATTACAATTTACAGATTTCAAAGTAAAGGACACTGCAAATGGACCTGTTTTGGGAAACATCACATCTGAGCTGAGAGTTATACTAGAGTTGAATCAACAAAATCTCATGGAAGCAACTATATATGCAGTTTACAAGCAAGCAAATGGTACCTAGGCCACATCTACTGCAGTCAATATAGCAACAAGAAGTTGACAAACATTCTCGTACTATTCATTGAAACATTTTTAACCGGTGCAAAATAGCATGTGAGGGAAGAATGAAATTTCTTAACAAACATAACAAACATATTTCCATGTACAAAAGTGAATTTAAAATTTCATGCAATATAGAATAACAATAAAAATTATGACACGGAGCTGAGTTCAATGAATATCTTAAACGCAGATCCTACACTGGCCCCTCAGAATAAGCATCAGAAGTCTTTAACATCTTTCTGTTTCAGAAGTTCCTGTGCCCATGCTTACCCATTACAGTTCACTTCATAAGCATTACATGGTACGCAGAATAATGTTTTCTCAAAATGAAGGACAACTGATATTTAGCACTCCAAGTCAGCCAATGTCCACTCAACTACAGTTAGATAGCAAACAGATAGCACCAAAGGTGGGAAAGAAATTCAAAATAAAAAAACCAAGAAAATCAAGGTCTTAAAGTAATTAAGCACACAGATTACTGTTTTTATGCCGTATGCTGTTAAGTTACTTAAAGCTACATACAATTTGCCAAAAATCGCTTCTCCTCAATCCTCATATAGATGAAAAAGAAATCTCAGAATCAAATTTTCTGGATGTTAACCTAGCACAATTGCGATAACAAAGATTCTACTATCTCATTTTTGGCCCCAAGTCCATACCAAACAGATGTAGAAGTATGAAAGCCTTAAATTAAACGATTGAACTACTTAAAAATAATAAGCACACAAGGGATGACACGGGATAAGATGGAACGTGTAATATGACACGGGATAAGATGGAACATGTAATATCCGTCTATTTAAAACAATGTGAGGGGGTAATTTGAGTCCCATTATTTTGATGTAGCATGATCCTAAATTAAAATGTCATCACAACAGATAAAGCGGCAGATATCCTGTTAAGTCTAAGGAAATATGTACCAGGAAATATAGAAGACACAAGCACAGGCAAATTGGATGGGAACAAACTCTAGACATATCATTTAAAAAGTTGTTTCGCATTATTAGCTCATATTTCATCAACAAAAAGCACATATGAACTCAACTAGATACGCTAAATCCCAATGAACTGAACTTACTTGATTCAATTTCTATACCACACTATCTATTTACATAACTGGCCTTCTACGTCTTCACAATTTCCATACAAAATATTTCGCCCAAATTCATAGGAAACTACCCTGTGTGTCAGAATCACATATCTAGGCAGTGAAAATCAGAATCTAATGGTAAAAAGACGCCAAACATTCACCAAGAAAAAGGAGAATTCTAGCATACAAGTTCGACAAAACAGAGACTCTTCCTAAGACCTCGATGTCATGCTACAAGAATGGGCCACTTGAAATGCCAAGCTGCCTCCAATCAAAGTTGCCTCTCCCTCTACATGCTTAATCTCATACTGGTTCCTGCAGCCTGGGCAGCGTCCATCCTCCTCAAGAATCCTCTTGTGACAAAAAAGGCAGAGCTGGTACCCACATGAACATGGCTTAAACATTGAGTCTGTGAAGTCCAAGTCCTCACAGCATATAGGACATGATGTGGTTGAGTTTGTATAGTCCATTTCCTCACAGCATATTGGCCAAGGCGTGGAGATGCCTGGGTGAACAACCTTATGTCCCCAAGCAGGTGCTCGGGGACCGAACTGGCGCTCGGTATTTAAAGGCAAATTATACTGCCTTGACAAACTGGGCAGACCCTGAGGACGATAAGCATCATCACGACGCCACGCCTGGAAATTTCGGGTTGATGCTCCTCCACTCTCTCGCTTTGATTTTGTAATTTCTACTCTTGTAAATGACCGGTTTGACAATTCTGCTCCAAAGACAGAACGTGCAGCATTCGAATGTTTCTCCTGAACCGGAGAATGTGATCTCAACTCAGGCCTGTGCTCTTTCTGCTTGTCATAGGTAGATGCCAAGGCATCAGCCACAGCCTCCCAATCATCCAAGCATTGGTCCCCCTCATTGTCCTCACTCAGGTTACTCGAAAAAAACCCATTGATACTGCCAATGCTGCTTTGGCTGCTGTATCTAGCACTGTCAGTAAAATTCATTCCTGAATCATTACTGCACAACAAGCTGCTGGTATAGCTGGCAGGGCTGTTTCCAGGTGAAGATTCAAAATCACTGTATTGATGCATTAATGATCCATCACCATAATTCTCCTCCATACTTGTTAACTTTATTTCAAGCCTCTCCAACGATTGGCGGCCCCTTTCATTGTCCGAATGCACCGAGTGTGAACCACGTGTTCCTTCCCCATCAATCACTTCCTCCTTAGGGTGGCAGTTAATTTTCGCTGCAAATATTAAAAAAAGTCAAAATAATTAATTAAAAATTCTAAAGTTTCTAATACAATTACATGCGGTTGCATATAAGAACATCTCATGCAAAGGGACATGCATTGGTATCAACATGCATAAGTAAGCAAATAATCCAAATGCGTGTGGAAGAAGAACAAAGATCTCCAAAAGACCTTGAGATAACCACTGGTCACGACGAACATCCAGTTTGCATTGTTTCAGTTTTCCAGACCGGTGACCCTGAAGTTTCAAAAAAGAATTATCCATAATCAAAACAAGAACCAACAAATTACTAACACGGAACTGACTGATAAATAAGCAAATAGAATTCACAAAATTGGTGCAAAAATAAAAGAAGGAATTCAATCTCCCTCAATCTAATTGAAATTGAGGAAAAAAGAAAAAGAACAGATTCTAGCATCTGGAAAAAATAAAATTTCGGATAACATAATTCAGAGAAAAAAATAATGACAACAATTGCATGCAGATACGTTGTGTTTGTTACTCTTTCAAAAATTTAAAGAAAATGAAATTCACTCAATAAAATTAAAATCGACAAATGAAAAAGAAAAAAAAAATCTACTCAAATACTTCCACATTTCCAATTGCATGAAATATTTCAAATTTCGCATCAGAATAAGATAATAAACTTAAACGTCCAGATACATTACATGCATTAAATTGTCGGAAAAATCAAGAAGCAAAACAAATACCCTTTTTTTCTTTGCACAATCTTTGGAATTGCGGTTAGAGGAAGCCAAAGCCATTGCAGCATTCGAGGCCGAATCAGAACTCATGGCTGAGTTAACTAGGAAAAACCCTAACTTGATCGGAGATATATGTGGGGGGGGGGGGAGAGAGAGAGAGAGCAATAACGGAAACTCCTCTGTTTCACAACACATTCAGGCTTCTGTTCCACCACTCGGGTATGTATAGATTGGTCAGATGACGATTTTGCCATCAAATTTTGCAATATTTGCGACGAGGTACCCGCTAGCTGACGCGAGCGTATTTAACGTGAACGAATGAATAGGTGAGGGATTCAGGGGGCTGAACGACCTGGAAAAAAAAAAAAAAAATCCTCTCCCGCCATCCATCCACATCGTAAAAGACGATTAGATAACTGATATAATGAATTATCTCACTGTTGTAAATTATTCAATAATCTCCCTTCATATATAACGGGTGTAGAAGTTTGTTCCGTTAGACAACTAAACTTACAAGGAGAGATAGGAGCTAACTAAACGATGGCGTTTCACATTGAGAGCGCCGAAACTATTATTAGTGGAGTCGATGTATAGTATCCGAACATTATTCACGATTGGAAATGTGGTTAAAAACTTAACTTGTTGGCTTGTTACTATTTCCACAATACGGCTTTTTTTTTTTGACACTCATTTATATGATAATGCTTTAAAGGGTAAATTTCACAAAAAATCTATAACCTTTATTAAATGTAGCAATTCCATCTATAACATTTTTTTCAGCATCTAGAGTTTTTAACCTTTAAAAAATTCTCACAAAAAGTCCCTGTGAAAGAAATACGTCCACTTTTTTGCCCCTCCCGATAAATAAAATAAAAACAATAAAATATTTTTTTAATAAAAGAGAAAAAAAATAAATATTCTTAGCACACCACCAAACTTACAACCCTATCTAGCAAAATTCATTGACGGTTTCTCCCCTCAGTTCCTTGACATCTTTTAACCATCCTCGCCCATTCAGCATCCATTGAATTGAATTTTTTTAATATTTTTCTTCATTTAAAAGAAAGTTCTGTTTTATTTTAAATTTAATATGTGTGGTAAAACAGTCATTTTTTTTCCCTTTAACTTTATCCATAGGACCTTCTATGATAATTTTTGAAATGTTAAGGATTCCAGAAGTTGGAGAAAAAAAAGTTAAAGATGAGATTGCTACATTCAATATGTGTTTCTTTAAGAAGTTAAGAAAAAGAAATTTAAAATTTCGATTCGACGTATTGCCTTTTTTTTGGGTTAATTAATCCATGATTAACACCTTCTTCTCCAAGTAATTGTAACATGATTTCTTGCATCGCCTTTTTGTTGGTAACCAGAGATTAACACCTTGTGCTCCAAGTAAGTTACAATTAATGAATTAAACATGTCAGTTATTATAATTGAAATATTTTGATTATTCTTATGGAACATTATTTCATTAAATAATAACCGCTGACCATATAGAAAGTTTTCTCCCTTACCATACAAAAAGCTCTGTATATCCCTTCCATTATTCTCCATCCTTTCCTTTCTATCAAATTTTCACCTCTTATTTTGTTTAATTGACAGTTGTATTCATGGCCTGAAAACAGAATATTAATTAATTAATTTTTCATTTATAGTAATATTATATTAAGGAGGAGGTTTTATCCCCTACCACGCATATAAAAGAAAAATGAAAAGAAATTTCATCTTCTTTTACCGCATATAACGTAACATTATATATACTCATCGATGTTGACACTCTCTACTCCCAATATTTCTAATTTACTAGAAGTATGACATGCGCTGACGTTAAATTTCAATTAGAAGTCAAAATTTACTGTTAAGGCTCGTGTACATACTGATGATTCTAGAAAAATTTCAACTGCATCTCTCTTATTTTATTAACAAAACCAACATGTATTAATTCCAAATGTCAATACATCATCTCACAAACTAATAATTTCTCATTATAAGATTCATCACCTCAGAAATAAAGAAATATACTGACCCAAATATAATTCACATGAGAAAACAACCCACCCATACATACTAGTAAATCAACCGCATTGAAGCCTATAATTCATAATAATAACAAACCATAACAATTTCTATGTGGTGGCTCAAATTCTTGAAATAGCAGGCTCAACTCTTATACGTTGCTCAAACTTCAATTACTATCTGGAAAGAAAATTATTTAAGAAAACATATGAGTTAAGTAGCCCAATAAATAGAGTTTCATAGATAAACATGCTTTGGAAAATTGAAATTTAATTTTTGCAACATCCTGAATAAAATGTTCAAGCCTATTTGGGAATTTCATAACCTTAATATAAATCCAGCATAATATCAACATTGATAGAATCATTACATGTCATAAAAATCATGAACATTATTTTGTTTAACGATCATCATAAAATTCATTAGAAAAATATCATCATTCTAAAATTCACTAGAAAACATCGTAAACATTATTCGTTTAATGAGCATCATAAAATTCATTAGAAAATATCATAAAAATAATTTCATTTCAAAATCATCACAAAATTTTCCCCAAAGAATATCCAACGTCTCATGATTATGACATTAAGTCATACGCGCGTAGATATCAGTTTGGATCATAGATACCTTATGACTCCTTCGCCTTAGGCAGTACAACAACAAGTTTGAGCCATAGCTAGCACATAAGCCTCTTCGTCTGGGCGGCATACAGCTTGAGCCATAGGCCTCCTTTTATGAACATAGGATATATTAGGACTTTCAAATCATACATCATTTAAACTTCAAGTAAATCATATCTTTGAAAGTCTTTAAACATTACGTTCATCAATGTCATAAACTTTTCAATTAAAAGAATAAGTTTCAAAGAAGTCCATAAAGGCACTTTTAAAACATCACATTCTCAATGTCATAAACTTCTTGAATGAAAGAATAATTTTCAACGAATCCATAAAAACATTTTCTCATAACATTCACAATATCATATATAATCAAAACATAATAAATTTTATTTCCAAAAGAATAGAGAAATTCCACTCACTGGCCATGTAGCAATGTAGCTCCTTTTTCGTTTCATTTCCTTTTTAGTATTTGTCATTTCCTGTGACATTATATAAAAGTCTACTTCACATTTAATTCTTTTATATTCCTCAATTTATACACATAACTAAATTCTTTCATTTATCATTACTTCATCCTATTTACCTTCTTTTTAGCTTATTTACTAGTTAAAGATTTTATAGTTTAAGTAATCATCTTTCATCATTATATATTAAATTAGAAAGCTCAATAATTATTCATCATTTCTACACTTAACTCTTCCGTTAAACATGTACATCCGTTATTGAATCAAGGTTTTAGGCAACTCTTTAAACAAGAATCATTAAGTTTTTCTTGTTTGGGCAATGCCCACTCAAAACCATTTTAAAATCACGAATGATGTCATATGCTTATGAAATTCTACGAGGAGGTAGAAAAATCACATGAGTTCATCATATATGGAATTGAGCTCAAGAAGACCACGTTAGGAACACCAAAATATTTTTCTACTTCTGAAAATCTATTCTCGAGTAGAAACTGACCAGCCTCACAAAATATGTCATAAAAAATATGTCACAAAATTCGAAATGATATCATTCGAATTTTGGATGATAGACTACTCGTAGAAGATCATTTTTCAACTTGTCTCTTGCTAAAATTCCACTTATACTATCAGCTATGGCCTCCTAAAATAAAAAGGGCATAAACTTCATGCACAATAATTTCCAATTTTCATGTCTAAGCAAAATTTTACACCATTTAAACTAATAAAACTACATCAAAATCAACTAATCAATTTTATAAAATTTCTTAACCCTTGAAGAAAACTAAACCTAATTTATATGAAATCAAGGCTTGAAAGGGAGTAATACTTACATGTATTGATAACTTATTACTTAGCTTTTTCAATTCATCCAATTTCCATCTTCAATTTTTCTCAAGAATTTCCTCTTCTTGCTTGAGCACTCACGTCCACCTCCCTCCATCTTTCGGCTCTTTCTCGATCCCTCCCGTGTGTGTGTTTGTGCTTCAACTCCAAATTGTAAAGAAATGAGATCGGAAGAGCACGAAGTTTGCATATAAAGTCCCTTGACTTTTTGCTTTCTATAAGTTAGTCCCTAACTCCGTTTCTTATTTCATTTAACTACCAATTTATAATATAATTCCATATAAATCCCAAACTTGTTTAAGTGCTTAATTTGTAACCCAAAAATTAAATTAATATATCTTAATCCAATTTTGATATTGACTTGATTATTTTATCTTTGACTTTTAGTCCATAAAATTTGAGATGTCACAGATGTGCAATTGAAAACAAAAAAAGACAATTTGTCTATCTTCAAAGTGCTCTATCATTTTTCTTCTCTAAAGGACTATATTATCTCCTTTTTAAACCTTACTGCATATTTTCTATCACAATTGGTAACACATGTACATATATATAATTTTATTTTACCCACATATTTATATTATTATGTATACGCGTAATACGTGTATATATATAGAGTGTCAGATGATTTTTAATGAACTTGTACCAGTCAAATGCTGCGGGTCAATATTTCGAATTAAAAAAAGAAAAAAAAAATTACTTTCTCAGTAAAGGATGGTTTCATAGGGTTTAAGGATTGGGAATCTGTTTGTTGAACGAACTCTCTGTTCTGAATTGAGGAAAGTGAAATGGCTGAAGAACAATCTAATGCAAATTCGAAACTCGAATTTCAAACAGAGGCAACACCGGTGCCACCAGTTGGAAAAGAGGAAGAACAAAATCTCCAAGTAGAAGAAGAGAAAGATGAAAAGAAGAAGCAAATGATTGAAATGCAGCCATGGGAGCAACACTCTGCCGTGATAAGCATCCCTCGCTTCGATTACAACGCTCCCTCTGCCCTCCTCCAACATTCGCACACTGGGTTCCTCATTACCTGCCCCATCAGTCAGTCTTTATTCCCCTACGTGTTTTTTTTTTTTTGTGTTTACAACTACTCTTCAAGTCTCATTATAATTCAATTTCGTTAATGCAACATTCTTCTGTTCTTCTCCTGGGCTACTGAATTAATGCGCTGCTAGAGAGGAATCGTGATGGCTCTTTATGTGCAGACTTTCTTAAGTAATGGCCTTTTTTTTTTTTGGGTGGTGTTGGGGGTGGGGGTGGTGTTTTAGTTTTAATCTTCCCATCACAGTGTATGAAAAAAATTCTCTTTATCTAGTAATGTTTAGAGTTTCTAAATTTTAACTGAAGAAAAAGAGTATGCATCTCCAAATAGATATCATGTCTTCAAGAACTGGAAGATGATTTCTTTTACGAAGTTTTAGCATGAACAGAGTTTCCCAAGAGTTATGTATTAATTTTTTCTTTCCACGTTAATTCTAGTTTCAATTGGTGTCTGAAGAAATTTTCTTTTGTTCCAGAGAGGGAGAAAAGTGCCACAAAAGAAGCCATGTCTATCTTTGAAAAGGTTTGTTTATCATTTCCTGTTGATGTTATTCATGTTTAGCCTTTTATGTTAAATTTCTACCGTGTTACAAATCTATCAGCTAAAAGTTGGAACTTGATGTTTCAATTGTGAGTGCTGTTTCTATTTTCTTTTTATGTAATCACTAGGATGCTAAATTGTAGCCCTCTCTTCAAATGGGTAAGCTGCTAGTTATCACTGAATTTAATGTAGAACAACAGATGCAATAAGATATTACTCAACCTAGAAAGGGGCACTTTTTTGCCCCTGCTGCACCTTGCCAACCTAGGGCGTGGGAGGAAAATGTAAAAGAGAGTGATTTTAACTCATCAAGGTATCATATACTTTTTATCTTTCTTTTTAGTCTTTTAATGTTTCTTTTCATTACTTGTTACAGAGCTTGTTCTTGGGAGCTTTAGGTGGATATAGATTTATGAAAGTTGATTTTTTTGGGAGAATCTGTGGTCGAAACGTAAAGAAAGATTATTGAGAAGTGTGAAAATTTGTTTTTTGTACAAATTGTGGTTGGCATTGATTTGATAAATTTTTTTCTTTGTATAAAGCTCCCAAGAACAAGCACACAATGTCCTGATCCCCTCCTTTTAACTCTTCTTCTTGATTAATAAAATCAGTCTGCATATATGCTCTGTATAACACAAGATTTTGGTGGTTTCCTTGCTCGTTTTTCCACTGCCACCTGTACACATAATATTGGCTCTGTGGGCTAACAGGGAATTAGTTTTATTAAACATTGCAGTTTCTTGGATCTCAAGATAGCTACTCTAGAGGTATGGAGAACTTAGATGTAGATGCTACTGCTAAGAGAAGAAAAACATTAGTGGCAGCCGTTCTAGGGGAAAGCTTGAGTATTTCAGGAAGTACACATGCTCGTTGTGGAGATTCTGGTAATGATCCTGTAGACAGCACAGTTTAGAAATTCTCATTATTATTATGTCTTGAAATAAGCCATTTGAATACGTCAATGGCAGGTAAACTTAAAGAAATTTCTGAGACGCTCTTCCGATCTTGTCTATGTTGGTAAAGTTGATGATCTTTCTCTAGTCAAGCTGACACGAAGTGGTTTACTACTCTTTACCTTTCCTAGGAATGCATCTCCTCTTGTTGTGGATATTGTCTCAAACATCATCCATTCTCTTGAATCTGGAAGTTTAAAGTCACCGCTGTAAGTTGCTTCTTGTAATCCCCTTTCCTCTATAGTGTTCTTTTGTTTCTACACATTCCTATTGTAGATCTGTTGTTGATCCTTGCATAAATTGCAAGTCAGTCCCTCTGTCTTTTTCCTGATCACATTTCCTTTGTCTAGTTCTTGATATTTCGTGGAGTGCTACAATTTTCTATAGCAAGAATTTGTCTTCATTGTCTGAAAAGAAAAATGAACTGGAAACCTGAAAGTCAGTTATGGTGGTCTGGATCAAGTGACAGAGCTAACAGTATTATCATATTCCAAAAAATAAGGATTGTAAAATTGGTAGACAAAGATTGCATCTTTTCTGAAAAGAACACCGGCAACCTGAGTTTACTGTTTTTCAAGTCAATAACTTATAGAGCATGCCAAGATCAAATTTAAAGGAAGAAAATTTCTGTTCACTATGTCTGTGTAAGATATAACGGTAGGAATATTATTGCTAATGAAGATTAATATTTTATGCCTATAAGGAACAAATTACCAGATTACTTAATGCCACAGTAGGTGGCATCATGATTTCCAGCTGTAATCTACCATTTGCCAATTATTATTGTCTTCATTTCCTTGAAGTCTTGTTTAAGCATCGTTGGATTTCAAGAAATGGCCAATAGAAAATGAAATATAGTGCTTTATGATCTGATATTCTCGTATGGCAGGTGTGACGGTCAGTTAACGATGAGTGTGGGTTTAGGGAAAGGAGAAAAGAAGAAACAACGAGCTCACTTTTGGTGGAAATAGTAATTGATTTGTGATTTTAATAAGAAACAAAAAGAGTTAAATTTAACCGCAGCCCTTGCTGTGTTGGGAACTTATTAAATCCCTTCGTACTGTGTGCTTAGGCAAAGTCGTGAACAGAGTTTAAAAAAAAAAAAAAATTCTTCTTCTCTGTTATTGGTGCGTTACTTTATTAGGCTAGGCACTCTTCACTAAAATACTTCAAGGACTTTACTTATTGTACTGTGACTCTGGTCTCTGATTATATAATATGTGATTTGGTTGTTCATTTTCTGTTTACTTTCAGTTAATTTACATAACCTTTATATCTTGAACTTAAGTTTGTGTTATACATGATATTGACTACTGTTATTCGATTAACAGTTCTATCTACTTTCTGATCCAGCACATATCATAATAAGGCATTCAATCTGTGATGCAGATGGTGTCATCGTATCTTCCCGATCCAAGCTACATGTAGTTTAGATGAGAATGAAATTCGTAGTGCTGTAAGCAAGCTTGTTAATCAGTTCAGAACAGATAAAAATAATGAACTTGCACATCGATCTCAAGGTATGCTTAAGATTGCTTGTGTATGATGTGTTTGTGGTTGGTATGTGGATGAAGAGAAGGATGAATTGATTATTTTTCAAGAACAAGTAATATAATTTTATATTTATAACTGAAAATATCTGTCTTGTTTATGAAGTTCGTTCTCTTCATGAACTAACATTAGGACATTCTGTAAATATTTTACTTCTGGCACCAGGCAGAGCATACATCTCGCAAAGCATCTAATTGATTAAGAAAAGAACTCGTCTTCAGAACAACCATTCTTTTCTTTTTGAAAATTATTCAGAAGTCTCCCTGTAGGGCCAAAACTTTGAGCAAAAATGATGTCTTCTTTTCGTGGATAGACCCACATAGAACTAAAGACATTGTAGTTTGCAGTTGGGTATAACAGAAGAGGGATTGAGGAGACTGAAATGAAAACAACAAAAGCAGCGCTATTGAATTCAGATACGTTATCTATGTTAGATCGCAACAAGTGCTTTACCATTGTGGCTGCTGCAGTTAAAGATGTTATCCCAGATTCAATCGTGGAACTGAAATGCCCTGAGGTAGATAGAAGTTTGATGAATCTATATCCCTTTTGTGTTTTCCATTGTTCTTAACTCTGTTCCTCTGCAGGTTGCTGTGCTTCTGGAGGTATTGCCAGTTTCCTCGATCCCTAGTGGGTCCATAGTGGTATCTGTTTCTGTTCTTCCTCGACACCTTATTAATGCAAAACCACGACTCAGCGTCAGGACATTGGCGTCAGATTTGAAGCAAAAGAATGGGAAGAAAACCTGAAGTCAATGTTATTTTCGAAAGACGCCTTTTGGAAAGACCAAATATCTATGCTCTTCGAGATTGGTGGTCGATTCTGACACGGGTTTGCTGTCCTAGAGATGAACAAAGCAAGGTTCACTGGTAATTGGGGATGAGGCATATGAAATTTTTATTTTAGAATAACTTTTGTTAGATGTAATTTGGAAGCTCATGGTTCAGCAAGAAATCATCGTCAAGAGTTGCACCATTTATCGAGCACAAAGATAGTAGGATTTTTTGGTTTATTGATTTTTTTTTTAATTATTAGTTAAAGTATATTTAATCCAACATTAATATGTCGTGGATATCAGTTACAACTTACATGCATCAAGGATAATAGTACAATGGTTCATTTTGCCAGTTATCTTTGACCAACTTGAGTTAACCTTGGTGCCTTTACCAGTTTATCGAGCCTTTTCTAGTTTTGCCTTTCATGAGAATAACCACGGGGCTTTACTAGTTTAGAAATGCTTATTTCTAACGTAATTGCTCCATGTTGATGTCCTTTTCTATGTCGTTGAAGCAAGCTATGGTTTTTCCTTTTTTCTTTTCCTTTTTTTTCCCCTCTCTCTCTCAACTTGGTTTACTTGTTGAGTGATTATGAACCTGGTAATTTGGCTTGGATCAAGCATTGTTCGATCTTTCTTTCTCAACATGCAAGAAATTCTTGGTCCATGATAGCAGATGGAAGAACAGTGTTTTGAGATGGACGATGTTATTAATTTGCTACTCATAACTCATGAGTCATAAACCTCGCTCTGATTAGAGATTCAAAAGCAAGAAGAGATTAAACCCTGAGAAGACTTGAAGCTTTCATAAGAACTCATTTCCAAGAAGCATATTGTTCATATCATTGCTCACGAACTGCACAAAGACCGACCTACATTGCACTGGCGTAGCATTGCTCAAGAATTGCACAAAAACTGCACGTAAGCCATTTGATATCATTCTAAAAACGGAATTAGGTTCCTCAGATATAACCCAAATTGATCGAGGCAAAATAGGAAAAAATAGCAATAACTTTTTTCCAATTTGGAAAATGGAGAATATATATTCATTAAAAATTTTGAACCTCACCAGCACAAGACATCTACAGTTGGCAACAATTTAAGGTACTATAAATACAGGCAAAAACTACCAGCAACTTGTAATACTCCATGGGTGCTGTCAAAATGATAAATAAAAATAAATATTGGAACAACTCTTCAACAGCAAATTGCCCGCTTCAACTATGGATTGTCTTCACGTCCTGATCCAGGAAAACTGTATCCTTCACCTTTCCTATAGTTCCACGCACTTCCGAATGGAAGGATGAAATGAAACATTCATGGACGACGCTTCTTCTGAAACAATGGTATAAGCTGTCAATATGAAAATGCCAAACATTAAGAACTTGTGTACCAGAGAAAACCATTCACACAAGTGCCAATTCAACATAACCTCCATTAGACGTCATTCGCACATTTCACTACGAAGGGGCATGAATAATGAAAATGGCAAAGAATATTCACTACAGATTTGCTTCAACTGTATCTAACCATTTTATTTCACTTTAGAGAACCCAGTATATTGACCATAGATTGAAAGGTCTCCTCCTTAAGTGATAATCAGCCCACAAAATGAAGAAAGAAAGCAGTGCTTATAAATGGACCTGAATTCAGCAAAACAGCAACGGATTGTTTGAAGAAGACATGCACAGCTTCAGGTCCCAGGTGGGGTTTAAGAAGGGGTGGCAAAGAAAACGATGGTGTAAGAAGCGTAGGGGTGGCAGAGAAAACAATGGTGCTTTGCGTATTTATGCTATTTGTTTTCTACACACTAATGTATTTGAAGTTGTTGGAAAAGTGCTGACATGTTAGAAATATTTGCAAGATCCAGAATGCCCCATTTGTTGCAACTTCAAGCCACATTCAGCAGAAATATTGTTAAATTTTCCTTTCGCTAAATCAAGCTGCATTATACAAAGGAGAAATATCCAAAACGCTACTATTACATGCCACGATGAACTGAAATACATCCAGTCATTGATCAAATTTGGTGTAGAAATGGAAATATACAACTACCAACAGACAAGGATATGAACGTTGAGACAGCACACAGACACAAGACATGCTAATAGAGGTTAAAAGAAGTTTGAAATTTAAACGTCAAGGAATTGGTTAATTTAATATAAAATTAACTTAGTGTTCGTTAATTATACTATTTTTTTCCTTTTTAGTTGGATGTAGAAGAAGAAATTGATCCAAAAAATTACTTCATACTACAAATTATAGCCCTCTCACTCATTTCTTGTCACATTTCATTTCCTAACCCATCTCCATATCTCTCTTAACAACCACACAATCAGGACATCTCTTTTACAAATTTTAGGTTTAGATTTTTAGAAACTGATTTCCTGGGAAATGATTTTATGAAAAGTATTAATTTTTTGGGGTAGAATGTTTGATTACGAAGTAGTCAGGGAAAATGTGAAAAAAAGGCTCTTCTAAAGAATGTGTGGTTGACAAGGAATTGGAACGTGAATTGATTCTAGAAAACTCCACACGACGCTCTTCCGTTGCTATGCTTGTCCTGCATTCAGTCCATCACATATTAGCCATTGCACGGTGCTTCAAGAATTACTAGTTCATTAAGCTTAGCCTCTCCTTTTTATCATTTATGTTTCAATTGTTTGGATTTACCATGTAGGTGCACATCTGATGCTGTGAGATCGGAAGAGCGTCGAGTTCTTAGAATAAAAGGGCACACAGCATTTAGCATGCCAATACATGTCAAAGTGTGTTGGTGTTTAACGTGTGCACAGCGTGCCAACACATGTCAAAGTGTTTTGATGCATGATGGTCTCGAAACATGTGCCGTCAGCTTGCAACACATATTGGCGCCAAACAGGGCCGTGATTCTAAGATGTCAATGCTGCTTAGAAACAACGTAAAGATTTAAGCTTCTACAGGTAAGACAGCAGACAACATCTAGCAGCCTTAGAATTTATGCATGCCAAAATGCTGTGATTTAATCTAAGAAAATAATAATTCTATATATGCACAAGCACATGCATGCACAGATGTTGCACATGAAGAATAAGAACTTCCAACCTGTCGAGCGACTTGTGCTAGTGGTAGATCATCTTCAAATGATCTTGATATCAAGCTTAGCTTCTGGTGATCTAGGTCTTCATCACCATTGTCCTCGTCACCATTTTGTTCAGTCCCTGAATTTCCATCCGAAGTATCTGTTTCAAGATCCACATTCTCACTTGAAGGTTGCCTCTTCCGCTTCCTCTGAAATGTATATTTAAAGAATCTTTCCCTTCTAGCTTGATCAGGATGGCCAGTAGTATTTTCAGACAATGTTGACTGTAAATTATTCACTAGCAATTTTTCATCATCCAGTTTACAGTCTGAGGTCCCTGAACTCGCTGCAGGCTCAGTACCCTGTCTCAAAAGTAACAAAGTTTCAATCAATGCCTGATCCTGGCTCATTCCATCTTGAGCATCACAACATTCCGCGAGAACTGCTTCCTTTCCAGACGATTCTGCACACCGTAGCTCAATTCCTGGTTGAGGTTTATCAGGGAACAAATTTGGTACCATCGTCAAAGGATTTTCACCAGAATTAGCTTTAAATGCCTGAGTAGGTTGCAGTAGCCTATCATACTTTTCGCCACCCAAGAGTGTCACGGATTTCCTTTGCCTCATGGCTCTTTTCCGTTTTGAAACAAAAGATTTAGAGCTGCTGAGCTTGACATCATTTAATAGGTTTGTCTCGAGATCACTTAAAGTATTAGCCCGGTGAGCTGGTTCTACAAAGGTATCTTCACACTCTCCAATCCTTGTTGACTTCTCTTTATCATGTTTCCCAGCATGATATGATTCCTTATCCAATAGATCCCTTTCACACGCACGAATTCTCTGTGTGCAACCCTTTCGGAATGGTCTAGGCTTTTTATTTCTCAGTATTATCGAAGGCAACTCTGGAATAACACTACACGAATTGTTCGTAGGAATTGTTTTCTTGAAGACCTCATGCATCTGGGGAGGATGCTGAGTTCTAGCACCCAGAGATACAGAAGATTCATTCTGTAAATTTGGTGCAGCACATGTAATGGATTGAGAAGAATAAAAATTATTCTCTTTCGGTACATCTCTGAGACAGGCATTATCAGGTTCCTTTACTACCTGCATTTTTTTGTTTTTCAACTGTTCCAGTCTCAGTTCTTCCCTGAGATTGTTTACGATATCCTCCGCTTCCTGGAGTTGAGCTTCAAGTTCTTCCATCTTCTTCTGCTGATTCAATGATGCTGCTTCTGCTTCACTTACCTGTATATGATCATATGTCAGCTCATAGATTGAAAGATATATTAAAAGATACATTACAAGTAGATCAATGTGCATGTATGCAGTGTGGTTGCTTGTGCGTGCTGTGTGTGTGTTATGTGTCTTAAGCATGTGTGAGTGTATGGTGTGAAAAGTAATGAAACTAATTTTAGGCATTGGAATAAACATACCTCCTTAGTCCAAACAAGTGGTGACAAAATAAATATAAGGAAAGAAATTTTGCTTAGGTTCATGAATTTCACTAATGAGGAATGTGAAAAACTGAAAGGTAAGGTACAAAAGCTACTATCACAAGCTTCGTCCATGGAAGGAAACATCTAAGCACAAAGAAGTAAAAATTATTTTGGAACATGTTCGTATACATTTCATTTTCCTGATTTTGACAAAATGTTGATTAAATTGAAAGTAACTCCTAACTTTCTCTGAAAATAATTATACTTCTTTATAATTTTGACCAATAAGAATTACTTGTGTTACTCGTACTTAACCACCCCCACCACCAAAAAAAACGCAAAAGAAAATTCCCACAAAAAAAACGCAACATAACAAGAAGACCATACCGAATGGCTTATGCCAGAAGAAAGAGTAGGGTTATGCATTAAAAGCAACCATCATACGAAGATCTAGGTTACTGCTTTAAAAATATATAAATAAAATAAACTTTCGAAAAACAAATACTGGCCTTATTAAGATCAACCAAAATATTATGGATAAAAATTAGTTAACCGTTATTTCCACCAAACACTTCCACAAAAGGCGGCGCTAGATGAATAACAGTCAAACAACATACCAAACAAACACTTGGCATACGTAGATTCACATCTATCATGCCAGTTGGCAGTTTAATATGGCTGCCAAAAATACACGTGCGATGGCAATTCTTTTAGCGCTAAAAGGAGTAATAATTACTGCCCGCCAAGCAATAATGTCACTTTGAAATATCGTTATACTAAAAGAAGAAATACCAAATTTGGGCATCTAGTTGCTGCCACAGAAGAAGTGCGGAGCGCCAATCAAGATAACAAAGAAATTACACAGATAACAGATTTTTTGACATGGATGTCATCATTGGCTGAAGGCGTTCCATCATCAATCACGAATAAGTATGACTGCTCTTCCGATCTGCTTGTCCCAACTTATGAATGCTATTTTGTTGATAAATTCATGAAGAAAATTCCAAACTTATCAATACAAAATCCACTCACATAAAACAACATATTTCAAACTAATGGGATATGATTTCATTATTGCACTTTTACTCTCGTCTTCTCCTAAAGGACCCCACCCAATTTAAGAATAAGGAGATACAAGGAAGAGAGACAGAAAATTCAATATTGATTACACAGATTCACCTTAGAGTCCATCATTTTTTTGAGGCGCAGTAGCATCCGCAGAGCCTCCTCTTTTGTGACCTTCAGTTGATGCTGATACCAAGCTGCCTTCCTTTCTGATTCCATTACCCTGGCTGCTGCTTCCTTCGCGTTATTAAACATTATATCTGCATATGCCTTCTTCAACGCTGTCAATTGCTGCACTCCATAGAAAAATAGAATAAATAAGTAGCATCCAGAAACTCCTGCAGATGCCTAGCTATCTGCATGTATAAATAAGAAAACACCAAGAATAGCATGCAAAGTTTCAGAAAAGCATTCAAACAATACAAAATTCGACTAGAGCAGTAAAAAATAACAAATGTACACCCAGAAATACTATAAATAATCATAAAATAAATCTTTAGGAAAAAGGACCATTTTCTTCCAAAAAAACACTTGAAAAAGAAAAATGAGGCAATGTCAAAAAAGCATAGCTTCCCACACCACCCCCCCCCCCCAAAAAAAAAGGGAAAGAAAAGGGAAAAAAAAAAAGAGAAAAAAAAGGGAAAATTCAGTCTTGAAGATGCTAAGAAAACTAAAAAGAAAATCAAATAGATGGCAAACAAGTGAGGAACTTTAACACAACACGCAAAGAACAACATACATTCAACAAAATAAAGAAAATCACGCGTTCAACAGAACACATAAAATCAAAACAAGCGATGAAAATAAAGTTACAAACAAGATCATAATCCAACCCCATATTTACATCAAAATTGAACTTGAGAACAAATAATGTAAACAGAGAACGAGTAAGGAATCATCAGATAAGTAATTGGTCGGTGGATCAAGGTCATATGTGGCCGAGTTCGTCAAATGGAGAGGTGAAAATTTACCTCGACCGCCTCCATTTATTGTCTCCTCAAAAAAAGAAGTTAAAAATTTTTTTCAATCCACCCACTAATAACACAAAAACAAAAATGGAATCGAAAATAAAGCTTAAGAAAAAAAAAAGTTCAGAATCCAACCCATTGTTATACAAGAATCGAACTTGCAAGCCAAAAAAAAAAAAGTTAAAAAAATAATAAAGAATAAAGAATCAGTTATACAGTTGGTGGGTTGGTTCGAATAGCAAAGTAGCTCCGCCGCCGCAGAGACGGTGGTTATATGTAGCGGAATTCATCAAATGGGGTGGTAAAATTTTACCTTGGCTGCCTCCATTTCATCGGTTTCCTCAAATACCAGACGAGTTTTGTTTAAGGTTTTTCGAACCGAAGGGTGTTGTCTTTCATTTTCTTTTGTTTTCTCTTCCTCGGAAACCAGCTGTCTGTTACAAACTGAAACGCTTGTTAACTGATATGCCTGATGTGCCCCTTTAATAACACCTGTAATTACTTGAATGCCACCGTACATGGCCACCGGGGCGCTTTGAGAATTGGTTTTCGGCCAAGCTATCATGTGGTCCCCAGGTGACGTGTCTGATGAGGTGGATGTGTTTTATAATGACACTTGGCGGCTCGCGTGGAGCGACTTTTGGAGGGAAATGATGTTATGGTCCCATATAAAAGTTTTGCCTCCCCCATTAATTTTTTTTTTATTTTACTTTTTTTATTAGGACAAGGTGTCCCAACTTCTTCAGACTAATTATAAGCTTTCAGGACCCTGCCCTTAGAAGTTTGAAGGAGGTAAATCGTGAGATATGCCTCAACTAGATCTCAGGTTCTCAACACCAACATGTACACTACTGCACACAAAGAGCTCCACTCCATGCTGATAATCATCCAGTTATGTGTCCAGCAGGAGTCGAACTCCCACCCTACCGTTAGTAACGAGACTTGGGCCGATTGTTTCACCAGTTGAGCTATGCCCTGAGGGGCCATTAATTATTATTATTATTGTTACCCGGTTCAGTTTTCTATGAAAAATTTGTGTGTCACTAGTTAAAAAAAGTGAAAATTCACTTGTGGATTTTCGCAAGTGGATTCTTATTTTTTATAACTATGTGATCTCTATCATTTTATGTGTCTATATATATATATATATAAACATCAATTTGTAATGAGATTTTCTCATTTTGCCTGAAGTAAGTTATTGTCCATCTATATGTGCAAAATTCAACGTTTGCCTCATACACACATATGTATCAGACGGGAAACTATTTTTCTTTCTCAAATTTTACCATTGGTTTCCAAACCAATATTTTTGTTAGGAATTTGATTATCAATTATATACATTTAAAAAATCATCGTTACCCATTTTAAATATGTTTAGGTGAATGTAGGAGGTTCTTATGGGAGAAAAGTCAGGTACTCTAAGAGTACCTTAAATCGGGTGTTTCAGACTAATAAATAACTTACATATAGGATCTGAGGTCTATTTTAACAATAAATTAAGGCTTTTAAATTCATATGTGAGTTATTGATTGGTGCATAAGGTTAGAGTATGATACTCCTAGAGTACCAAAATTTATGATGTGCAAACATAAATAATTTTTTTTTTCTCTCCTCAACAAGTTGGGCATACCAAACGTTATAGCTATTTCAACAAAAAGATATTTTGTTAGTCAAAATAATTTTCATCCTCTGCTTCTCCTTAGCCCCTCCTCCATTCCATTTTTACGGTTGATACTCACCATATAGCGCCAAACTAGTTTATAGACGAATGGATGAATGGTAATAACTTCTAAATGCCATGAAGGGTGATTTTTTCAGAAAAAAGTCCGTACTCTAGGAGTACTGAACTCGGTATCCCTGACCAATTAGAGATTTTCATGTGGGTTCAAAAGACCCAATTTGTTACTTAACTTGGACCTAAATCTTATATATCAATTTCTGATTAATTAAGAATATCGAGTGCTCAGTACTCCTAGAGTGCTGGATTTTTTTCCGATTTTTCCCAGATCGGAAGAGGGAAAATTATCACTCCTCCCCCTTTGCCAATTCTCGAAGAGTCTCCTTCCTCTTTCCCCCCTGGTTCTTCCTACAATTGACATTAAATTCACCGTTCAAGTAGTGCACTAGCGTATTTTACTGTCACCAAATAGCAGTATCAAGTGATTTCGAGGATATTTTACGATCACCACGTAGCATTCGTTATTATCACCGGCGTAAACCGTAAAGGAGGGATTTCTCTTTCCCTCATATAAATGGCTGTCTCTTCTTAATCTCCAATGATCCAATCTTCCTCACGCATTAGTATTTCTTTCTCTTGTAATCTTGGAAGCCTTCCTTATACTAGTAGTAGTCACTATTGACTTGTATCGAACATTCTCAATCCAATTCAAAAGTTTGTGTCCAACACCGGTGGTAGTGTCAGCGCCTCTGGGCCCCCATCAAACCGCCACACTGAAAATCCCATCTTTCCATGTTCTTCTACTCATTTTCTTCAATTGTATGATCTCGGAAGTGTAAAAATGCAATGTATGTGTTTACATGTCTGCACGAGCCGTATGTATGATGCGTGCCTTATGCATTATCAATGAGTCTGTCGTCAGAGAAAGAGGTCGCTGGTTGTTCTGTATAGAGCTATTTCTTGTGATTTATTTGGATTTGAATATATACTGCGGGTATTCTTTTCTGCAAAATGGAGATTAATGGTAGCGTTTAAACATGTAGACATGCGAATCTTTTATATAAGCTCGATTGAATTTTGTGGATTTATTTATGGTGGTAATTTGGTAGAATTTTCATTTCTTGAACCAACCTCCGGTTTCTAGCTTTCATGTACAAGAAATTCGATGTTACAAAGTGTCCTCTCATTCTTAGGTCTTATTGCAGTATTTGCAAACAATCTTTTTTTGTTCTTTCGTTTCTGTTATAATAAAAATAATAATAAAATAAAATAAAATAAAATAAAATAAAGGAAGGAATGAGAAAGAAAAAAATTATCTTTTGACATCCACTGAGATTCAGAAAGAAGTCTTGAACTTGGTACCACATTGTAGCTCATTTGTGCAATTGAATGGCCCAACGACTTCCTCGTCACATATCAGTGTGTCTTTGTGGTGGAAGATAGGAATTTCATTAAGCTCTACCTCACATCTTGGGCACCAATGGTGATAATAATTTGGTGCCGGACTTGGAATTCTTTGGATAGACAGAGCCCAACAGTTTTTTTTTTTTTGGGGTGGGGTTAGAATTTTATGAGGTTGGATTGCTGTGGGAACTCTAAGCAAATTCGTTTTGTTAGAATTTTATTATGAGAGTTTGGTTTGATGTGGAAAATCTAACTTTATAACTTTACAGAATGCTCAGGTTAACGAAGGGAGGATTACCAATTACCATCAGAGAATGGTACCTTCAGGTGAGGATGTGCTAACTCAAGCTCATAAATAGATTTTGCTGGGTGGATGTAGGTACTTTTAAGCCTAGCACAATAGCTACTGAAGGAAAACACAATAGCTACCGAAGGAAAATTTACTGTTTGTTGGATATACGGCGGAAGAAAATTAACTTTTTGGCGGGTTGTTAGTAACTAAAAAAGTTGTATGTTTGGACCAATGAGCATTTTACAGGCATCTCCATAGCATATATTCATTAAGAGTTGCATTATTACAAAGGTCAATTCAATATGTCTAACTATGGAGCTTGACCATTTATTTCTGGGTAAATATACTGAATATAAGATGATTACTATTTTGCCTCTAATCTTTACACTTTCTGTTTTCTGTAACCTTTTATTGATGCTAAATATATGTGATTATTATTTTTTTTTAAATTTTCACTATGCTAAGGGTTGAGTGAATTGACTAGGGAATTGGGTTTTGTTTCTATAAATAAGCTTGATATACTCTGTGATCCATCCATTTAAGTCGTCTCAGTATTTCTTTTTTAAAACACTATCTTCTTATTTGGTTGATTCCTCCTTTTTTTAGCTTTGACATAGTTCAGGACTTGCCCACGTTCTATTTCATGAGTTGAAAAGTTCACATCAACTGAGGGGTGCTTGGAATCTTAGTTTATGTGAACTCTTAGGTATTTCTGCTTCTACCTGCCAGGTTCAGTGCACCTTTTCAAGTGGAATGAGATAATAATTCACCAAAGAAATCACTTTTAACATAAAAAGATAAATAAATAAATTATCGTAACATATGTCATAGTTCTAGGACGTGTGCTCTTCCGATCTTAATCTTGCTTTAATTTTATCATTATGCATGCTGCTAGGTACTACTTAAAAATGCTGTGAAGCCCAACATGTACTAGATACTAATAGTGTGTGATGTAAACCAGAGCATATAATCCTGGAGTATGAGATGGATAGTTCGTGATATCAGAACTGAGTACTTGATAATGTTACAATTATGTATTGGATTATGCTTTATTTTATTTTATTTTTTTTCCAAATGTCACTGACCACTCATGGCGATGAAAAATTGCAGACTTGCCATGATGGACTGGCTGGAAATCCTGTTTTATCTGTTTTCAGAATAAATGCTGCAGGCTTGTGGCGGTTTGACAATTTTTCCCCTTAGATAACCTGTTATTCAAACTTTTATGATTAGTTAATCATATATAAATAACTACTAATCATCTATCATGTTCCTGGTGATGTCATCTCCCTCTGTGGGGCGTTTCTGGTAGTTTTTGGAGGCTCTCTGCTGCAGGCTTCTTGGCTGGGTTTCTGTGATGACATTGGCGTTGCTGTTGGTTATTGCTGCCGTGCCTTTTTTTCTGTTTCTGGTGCTATTTTTTCATTTTGTTTTTTTGATCTTTCTTTTTCTTTTTTGTGTTGGTTGGAAAATGGTCGATCTTCCCCTCCTCTCAGCTGTACTGCTTTTCTTATGAAATGAAATTGCATTTTCGTAAAAAAAAAATGACTTTGAAATTTAAAAAAAAAAAAAAATGTTCCTGGTGATGTCTGTTCTGAGGAAAACAGATTTTACGCATTAGAAGGGTAGACCTCTTCACATGTTTTCCCTGAAACAGCAAAAATGGAAGTTGAGATAAATAGAAGATAAGATGAAGATGGACTTTAGAGTACAAGGGTCTACACGTTGTGTGCTTTATTATAACTCTAAAGATGCAAGGGAATTAAAAGTTAATATCTGATTTATATTCAGACTGATTGACGGGAAGAGACAATTGCACAAATAAGATTATTCATCTCAGACGTTTGCAAAAATGTTGGGAGATTTTGATTTGAATATTTGAAATTTGAGCAGAGCAAGTAAGAATAAATAGTCAGAAAATTCTATTTAAGTTAACACATAACTTTATATTTTTGTTTACTTCATTTAGAAAAGGTACTATCCAGTTGTGATTTGGTAGTGATGGTTTGAATCAGTAGTGAGCAGAGGTGCTTGTAACAGAATTCCTCGTAGATTCAACTCGTATTGTTACTGCAAGTCAGCATATTCATGAGTTTTAGGATTGACTTTTATTTTCTACTCTGTAGCTAGGGAAATGAGGTGGTACATAAGTTTCTAGATTTGATGGTTATTAGATGTAGTGTGTTATTTATGTTGGCGTTCTTCTAGACAATATTCATGCAGTGACCATCATCTTACAAATCTAAGCAAACAAAGCAAAGAAAATTATATTAATCCTTCTGAAGGTTAACAAGATTTAAGCTTTAACGCATCAAATGGTCTAAACACTGGGAACATTTATTGCATGTCTTGATGATTATTCAAATTTATACGTGTGTTGATTAGGTGCTCTTGTTTAAGAAACATTTTTCAGTGAAGTGCTGAATTTTGGTTTTTGCCTTAGCTGCATATTTTTCTGTTTGTATTTTGACCCGCTGGCATGAGCAAAGGTTCTTGTCTGTTTCAGCCATATTTTACAGAAGATGAAATACCAGTTCACTGAAGCAGATCTTGTTTTTGTTCAAGAGAAGTCTGCAAACTTATTCATGTTTTAATGTGGTTGACAAGAGCACAGTTCCTTGCACACTAAAGCATACTTTCAAAATTGTATTGTATTAGCTTGTTATAGCAAAACTAGCTTCTCGCTTAATCGAATTGTTCAACTATGAATATTTGTTTTGACTTTGGAGTGATGTTCACTTGAGTGAAAGGCAGAGTTTCTCCTTCTGATACTTAAAGCTGGGAATAAGCTCCATTTATCATCATGCTTATCTAAAATAGTTTAAATAATAACATAGACTTCTATCTAATTTACTAAATGGTTTTGATTAACTCTTTAGACTATGATATCTCATGTTCTATTGTAAATAACTAGTTTCACACATAAAATATATACATAGAAGACATAATGTGGTGACTGCACGTGGCTTGCTTCCATGATTTTCTTATTGTTTCTTTAAAGAATTTTAAGAGTTTAGATTGTTTTCTCAACTTATTCAACTAGTGAATAAAATTTGTAGTCTTTTGATACTGATCAAGCCTAACTAGTTAGGTGTAACCAATTGTAGCTTGTTAGAATTATGAAATAGATATGTGATTTCTATATGGATAGCTGTGGAGCGAATGCTTGATAAATCTGTAACTCTGGTTTGGATTCATAAAATGTAGGTTCAACGGTTGTTTGTACCATAATCATAATGAGATGAAAGGGAATGTGACCTTCTTCTAGTTGATCTGTACCAGTATTATGCTTTTAGCAGGTTGTAGAGGGATCTTATGCAAAGCTTTATATTTAAGGAATCTAGAAATATTTAATGCATAAGCGGGAACAGACACCAATACGGACAGATCATGCACGGCCCATTCATTCTGCATGCAATAATCCAATTAATTCTCTGGGTGAAAAAAATTAGAGATTCCACCTTCTTAAACGAAAACTTTTGAATCCACAATTAATCCTTGAAGAAGGTGGTAAATGTCTTTGCTTGAAAATAAACAGGTCAGACTACCATCAATCAGCCACTTCTAGTTACCAGCTCTTCAGTGCCCTAAAACAGTAAATAAGGGGCATACTGCATATGTCATCCATAATATATGCTGCTACTGGCATTTAATTGCATAATATTCAATGATAAGCAATAGGCCAGACCTGCCCTAATGAGAGCATGCTGTGCAGCTATATGGCCATTCGTAACCAGTATCATTGTCAAGTTGTGAAATAGCCACTTAGGTTTTTAGACTCTAAACTTGAATTAAGGTACTTTATGAAGCGAGACAGGTAGTATCACTTGTAAATGATTTGTTGACCGACTTTGTTAGAGATGAGAATATTAAGGAGATCAATAACTGCCTACATGCTAAATATATATGGTAGTTGAGTTAGTTGGAAATATCAAACCTGTGGACAAACTAATGAATAATAGGTTGTGACATGTGGACATTCAGATTTTCTGGGGTGATGGATATAGGCACCCGACTATGTTTCCACCTCAGAATGTGTTCTTGAAGGCTAGGGGTTCTTTCCCGACTTTGATTTATATAGAGATTTCAGTTGTCTTCATCTTTTCTAATTGCTGCAAATGTAATCTCTCTGCTTTATTGTGTGGGATTGTATAACGATTTCAATGCTGGTGTAGGACTTAGGAGGGACTTAAGCTCGAGTGCTATGGATTAATCATCCTACCACCTATTCATCTAATAGTCTTGTTCATTTGCAATTTTTGTTGTTTGAATAAATTATTACTGTTGCTGGCAAATTTTCTGTTGTGAGATTAGCTTCTTGCAAACAAAATAGAGAGAAGCAATTAATGTGAGTATACGCAGGAGGATCAAGCTTGCAGTTTTGGTAGAGCCTGGATCAACCCATTGACGCATCAGTTCTTTATGCTTCCTATGCTATTGCCCGATGCATTGCATTAGGAAAAATGCACAGCTAATTAATCTGAAAGACAGGAAGTCATGGAAGGATTTCGGTCCACAGAATTTCATATATGGGCCAATCATTCTTCATTTCTCTAACTGTTTATCCTCTTAAGCATATTTTGGACACTAAACCTGAATCATGATAAGATTGACTTTTACATGATTATGGTGAATAAATTATCTTGTCTTTGGGTTGATCTGTCTATTTTGTTGAATAGATGCAGACTTCCTTGCTGCATTACAGAATCACATGATTGAGATAGACAGTTGTTCAGTTTGACTGTGAGAAATTACACAATATTCCATCATAACTGGAGATGCCATAGGCACATCTATTGATTATTAAATGATGCATGAGTGCCCACAATGTTTTGAATACTCAGAGTTGAGAAATCACCCTCTGACAACCATGTGATTTGGCAGAAATTATCATGTCTGTAAAGTAGATGCCTTGAATCTAATATCTTATCCCTTTTATTGACATGGAGTTAATAATGCTTATCTTTCATATTAATTTGATTATTTATTTTTGATCATTGCCATTAAGCTGTTCACACAAGGAACTCAGGGCCGTTGAATTTAGCTTTCTTGTGAAGTGACTTTTTAGAAGAATGTGTAGTAGAAAAGTATATATAATGACGAAAGAGGTAATTGGATGCAAGTTGGGGTTATGTGTGTGAAAATTTGGTCAGTTGCATTTTATGCATTGAAAATGATTTCCCGCCAGACATTTATGTAAAGGGAAGATTGGGACCTCGCATATGAGTGGAGACTCACGTGACTCGTTTGGCGGGGGATCGAGACTATTTTACGATATTTATATAATTCTTTCTGGCTTTTCATGTAACTTTACAGGTTTTATGCTTTTGGAATGTCTTTTAGTGCAACACGATTAGATTCAGCAGATAGAGAATCGTTTCACCTTTTTGAAAATGTGTAGCCCAGTTTTGTGCTTGTTCAACTTCTTGCTTTTTGACACTTTTATTTTGATCAGAATTTTCATAAAGGTGAGATGCATATGGTGTCAATGGTGGCTTTTCTTTGGCTTTTATGTTTGTGTTAGTTGGACAGGACAATACTGGATAGAGTTGGTGAAATAAACCATAATTCTTCCTTAATACTCCCGTCACTTCCTCTTCAAGCCCGTCAATGACCAATCCCTCTCAACACGTTATCGTTTTAAGAGTCATGTTTGATAATTTGATTGAAGTTCGATAATCATCCCATTGAAGCTTAGAATTTTACACACACACTAATCATTTCTGTTTTCACAATCAATAGGTAGATCGGAAGAGCTAATCAATCAACAACTACGGAAAAGTCGATTTTTCGTCTTCTTTGTGCACTCACTATGTAATTCCCTTGGGACGAAGATAACCCTTTACGCTGATGATAAAATAAATGGTCAAACACATGTCAATGTCAAACCAAAAAAGTGAAGGCCAAAAAAGGTAAAAAGTATAAATCATCATATCCAATGGCTATCGTCAGTTTTATTACATTAATCAATAGTTTAGATGGATCGATTCAAGTTTACAATATGTCTCGACTTTGAAATTGAAATATATAGTAAGGCAAACTACAACATGCTATATATGTTAAAAACATATTTTTAAATTATACAAGCACGTTCAAAAGCAAAAAGCATTAACCAGTTGAAATTTAAGCTTTCAAATATCTCAAAACAAGAAACTTATTTTCATACATACATACAAGTAAAAGAAAAGTTCAAGTAATACAATATGAAGTAGAGATTATTTTTAAAATAAGTAACTTATTTACATATAAACAAAAAAGAATATTATGAAACACACATAGTGCAGAAAATATATATTATTATCTTTGGATCAGAAAAATAAATAAATGGGTACGGACGTTATCTTATTCTGAACATGAAAATTAATTGAAGCAAGTGGGAATATGCTCCATGCTTGGTATCCATCTCTAACCCATAACTCAGTACAAATTTTAACTAATTTTTGTGGCCGGCTCGTGTCGAGTCGACTAACATAAATTATACGTAACAAGAAATTTAGTATTATTCTAAATAAATTTGAAAATGAACACATAAAATTTATTTTATCTTGTCACACAATCAAACAAGTTTTCAGCGTATCAATACTTTAAAATATCTGTCTTAATTATGAAAGATTATCAAATACAAGAATACAACGTATAAATTTTGATAATAGTTGGATGAATGATATTTGGTTTAGGGAAGTACCATTTATAGGAAAACCTAATGAAATATATGAAAACAAATGGAAAAGGCACCCCACAAATAGAGGCTTAAAAGACAAGGGAAGGATAAAAATTATACTATGTATAAATTATTATTCCAATAGCTTTTTAGGTCACCTTTTTTATGCCCTACCTTTACCAACTTTCACCACTAATGCTTGTCCATACAAAAACTATTCTTCGAATTTGATCCAAACATTTATGTCACAACACTGATAAATGATAACGAAACATACATGTTTCTTTCTATATGCACGATAAAAAACTTAAGTATTAAAACAATGAATAGCTAATAGTGTAACTGAATGCAACAAGTCTTAAATGTTAATTTCTCCATACATTGACCTTTCGAGTACTTTTATATACAAAATTTTTGTGAAATTAATCAATTTTTTCATAGAAGTTTTTGTTACTCACAATGAATTAATAAATGAACCAAAACTAAAAAGGAAAAATGACGTTATGAAATATAAACCATTTATTAAAAATGGATGACCCAATTTATCTTGGAATAAGATAACAAAATGGACCATTGATAATCATGTTCTAAATCTTGAAGAGTAGGTATTTAATTATATCTTCCAAGCTTTATCTTAGACAAGATTGTCAGTTTATTATGAATCATTTAATGACTTCTTTTTCATTAGATGCTTTTCTTCAATCCACTTGCAATAATTAACTTCATTATTGTAGGACTGTTGTACCCATTTGCAATTTCTTTATATAAAACACCCAAAATCAATATGATTTGACATAATTAAAACATAGATATATAAGAAGATTTTTCTCCTCCCTATGATCTGTCTTGTTTATACATCATACCACGTACACTTATTGACTATTACTTGCCTGAAAATTAAAAAGTCAATCAACCATGTTACACAGTATTTGCAGAGCTAAATGCTTGTGAAAGTGAAAATGAGATTCAACCAAATGTTTCTATATCTGTAGTATGAATCGACGACTACATATCGATAATACATAAATTTTTCTAATATCAGCGGCTAAATTCCTTGTGATATCATTTACATAATGTGACTCAAAAGAAAATTACAATATATCACTCTGTCTCCCCATTCTGACACCCCATCTGTTTGTACCATAGTGGTACCGACACATGATATTAAAAACTTTTGGCCTATAATGATACTTATTTATATACGTCAACTACTTTTAAGATATGTTTTTAGCTTGAAATTTTCTAGCACTAGCAGCTGATATTTTATAACGCCATCCGCTAGTCTTAACTCTTAAATGGACTAAATTATTAAAAATAAGTAATTGTCCTCTATATTGATGAGTTTCAATTATCAGATCCACAAGGCAGCGTTTACATTAACCAATGGGTAAATAACATCTATATACTTATATGAGACATGAGGTGTCCAAAAATGATCTAACACTATATTATGGCACCATATAGTCATGTGACATGTATCGGAGTACGCCGCATAATTTTAGTTTCTCATGTAGTGTGTCTTGATACACCCTATATGACCATATACAGTTATAGTACTATACTATATAGTGCTAAATCAGAAAGTGTCCTCCGAAATTACTGAAAAGAATTTGTATTCATCACAATATATCTTGGATAATTTTCAATGATAACGACTCAAAAAGGCTTGGAAAATTCTTATAGGTCCACGCGTCGTCCAAATGGCCAATAGTAGTGGAGTTGATTGAGATATTCAAAGAAACCAGACAAAACTCACCTAGAAGATTACGATAAACCAATGTTTAAAAGCCACGTGTCCACCAGTCCCCCGTTAACCTTAAGCATCTCAGTCAAATTTGGTTCTTCTTCCTTCCCTACCTGTCTTCTATTATCCCACGCTTTCAACTTGTTGATAGGAGAATAGATTGAAATGTAGTCTTCACTCGTCCCGACTATTGATTTGGTCAAGATACATGTTCTCCAGTTAATTCTCACCCACCTCTCTTTTTTTTTTTTTTTAGACAGAGAAAACTTAGTGTTTACTCGTTAGGAAAATTTTCTTTTTAGTCAAAATTTTAACGTATTTAACACACTCATATATACACAATTTCCCAATAATAATTCCATCATGGCGTACAGCACAAGACAAATAGTGTGAACTGTTGATATAATTTTTGGGTTGGTGATGTATTTATATCAACAATTAGTATTGTGTCACATCACTGTTTAGTACTGTTATGACACTAGACGTTTAGTGCTTGCAACTTACTATGAGACAAGATATAACACTAATATAAGAATCAAATTATAATGAGTTAAAATAATTTGTGGATATTTAATTAAAGTCTGAAATATGTGATGATAATTGATTAGTTATCAAATATATAATTAAATTAGAAATAAGTAAAATTATAACTTGAAAGAATAATGTGAATAAAATGGCCGGTGCAAATATACTTCTAGCATATAAATATATTGCTTTAACCAAGTATAAAACGTCTAGGATGGTGTAGATGACTTATAAGTATGGATGAGACTAGCAAACGGCGCCCGGCCCTTCCTTCTAAATGTAATAATAATAACAATAAAGTAATTGACTCTTTTATTAGTGGGTGTAAGGTGTTAGGTAGTAAAATTCGTCTCTGACTTTACTTCCCGAATTGTATATGAGAAAATTTTTCTAAAACTCCATATATATATATATATATATAAACAAGATAATAAGTGGACTTAAACATCTCAATTAATTGGGACCTTTAAGTCCACTTATCAATTCACTATTTGCCTGAATTACACATGTCGTCAATATATTGAAAATGAAATACTGAGTACTCAATACTCTTATAGAGTACCTGTAAGGATGTCAAACTGACTCGGCATCTTGACTCAACGGAGTGTGCTCGGACTCGCCAACCCCGCAAGCACAAAGTCAGCTCGCCCAAAGAAAAATATGTTCACACTCGGACTCACATTTTTTGCAAACCGAGCCCGAGCAAATTTAAACATGTAATTTTATGAATTTTATGAGATCTAAGTGATTTTTACAAATTTGCTCGGAGTTATTGAAACTACTTTTGTGGGTTTTCATTTAAGATTTTCTAGAGTTTTATGTGCTGGACATTTACCCGTTAAATACATGAAATAAAATTTTATTCATGGATCCAATTAATCTAGTTTATCCATTTAGCAACTAAGAAAAAAAAATGGAAGTACGTTTTGTTATTTACATTGATCATACCTCGTCTAATACAGTATACAAACACGCTTTACTTTATCTTATCATCCAACCAACCAAATATTTCTCATCTTTACTTTATCCTATCATCCAACCAACCAAATATTTCTCATCTTTTATTTGTTTTATTATTATTTTTGGCACCCACATTGTACGGTTCTCACGTTTTAATCGCCGTATAAAAGACTTAACTCTCCTCCCAATCCTATCCCTTCTGTATTAATTCCCATTTCAGTAAACCTAAAAAATAGCGATAACAAAATGTCGTGCCCGAGTGGCGAGCTGTCCTCCGCCGTCAGTGGCGGCGGAAATGACTGAGTCGGAGGTGGTTCCGGCGAGATAATGTTGTTTGGAGTGAGAGTAAAAGTTGATCCAATGAGAAAGAGCGTTAGTATGAACAATCTTTCGCAATACGAGCCTGTTAACAATAACATCGATAACACTGATAGGAATAACAATGAAAGTGAATTGATGAAGACGGCTTCTTCGGCCAATGGTTATGCATCGGCAGATGACGCCGTGCAGCAGCCCGGCAACGGGGGTCGGGAGCGTAAGCGAGGTTAGATCTCTGGTCATCTGTTTGTGTCTTCATCTGTTTGATCATTATTGCTTCGTTGGTTTAATTAATTGGTTATGTTTCCGGTTTTTCGATCTGTTTTTCATCAGCTAATACTTGAGTTGGATGCTTCATCTCAAATTTTCTTTTGATTGAATTATCTGGTGGATGATTTCTTTTTGGGTTCTGGACTGGACTGGATTGGTCATGGACTAATTCTGATTGCTGAATTTTCTTGGTTAATCAATTCTTTTAAGATAGATGATTTGATTGCTTATGTAAATGAATTCAAATCTCTGGATGAATTCATACGTTATGGAGATTGTTGATTACAATATACTTTATAGAAATTGTTAATCTGATTTCAACTGAAATGATAATTAGAAATCGTTTGATGCTGCTGTATACATGCTAATTGATAGAAATTTTAGTTAAACTTCTTGATTTGGATCCGTACTTTCTGTTTCCTTGACTTATGGGATTTAATCAATTCCTGCATTGGTTTTGATCCTTGCCGTATTGGTTTGTGCATATCTTTTAGGAGTTCCATGGACAGAAGAAGAGCACAGGCTATTCCTGGTTGGATTGCAGAAGGTAGGAAAAGGTGACTGGAGAGGAATCTCCAGAAATTATGTCAAGACCCGTACCCCAACCCAAGTTGCTAGTCATGCCCAGAAATACTTTCTCCGCCGGAACAATCTTAATCGCCGCCGCCGTCGATCTAGTCTCTTTGACATCACTACCGACTCGGTAATTTTAGTAATTAGATCTAATCATCTGTGTTTTCAGTTTTTGTACTTACTAATGGGATCTAATTATTATTTTTGATTCATCAGTTCTAGGCTTATAGTTGTTTATTTTATTATTATCAATGTTAACGAAGCATCTATCCTATCTCAGTTGTCCCTGAAAGCTTTCTCCAGAAAGTTTATGGGAGGATTATTATTATTTTGAATTTTTAGATAAGACATAAAATGTCCCTACCCCCAACTTTGGGTTATAAATAAAAGGATCAACTTTCTGAACTTCAACCATTGGGGTTTGCCTATGCTGCTTCTGACTTTATGAGACCTAAGTCACATATGAAAGCACTAAAGGGGCTTTTAATTGGGTGCAAAAACTTGAAGTTTTAGCCTAGCCCAACTTTTGGTTTTACCAAGAGTCATTTAGTTTTCTGTATTAAATATTGAGAGTCTACGAATTATTCATAGTTTTCCAAATTCTGTGACTAGGTCACACTGCCAAACAAGGAGGGTGGAAACCATCAAGAAAGTGCAGTCCAGCCAACTCTGCCACCGACGTCACTGCCTCCTGCGGAAACTTCCAATATCAATGGATTTCCGGTTGTGCCTTTCCCAGTAACTGTTGCTCCTGTTATGTTGCATCTACAAGCTGAGAAACCAATTGAAAACCTAACTCTTGGCCAAGGAAATCAAATGAATAATACATCGGAGATGGTCAGTCATCCAGTTCCTGTTCTTCCTATGCCTACTTCCTCAACAATGGCAAATCCTAGCTTAAATCAGAATATGATGACTATTGCACCACCACAACTGTCTTTGGGGCTGTCATTGTCATTGGATCAAGATCAGTCATAACAAGGCATTCTGCATTCCAGACAATAACAAGCTTCGGAAATGGAGATAGCATTATCAGCGTTGCCTGACGAAGAACCCGCTTGACAAATTAAATCAAAGAAAAGGGTTCATTTCATCGTAACTTTATATAGATTGAATTAAGAAATAGATGTTAGGTAAGTATTAACTAGAACTTGATCATCCTCTTTGTACAGACAGAAGAAATGTCATGCTTTGCTGTGTTTCTTGTTTTGTGCTGATATCTTCAGATTCTTGCTTGTTTGTGATTGAGAATAAAGTTGGACAATTTGTCATACCCCATCTGAATGATATTTTCTATTGGAGTATTCCAATCCAACAATCCATTAGTGTTTCTTCTTCCTGAATTTAACTGATATTGTTGGCTAGGTACCACTTTGGGGGGAGATATATTATTTTGGCTATTCTATGAATGTGGATGGAATTAGGTCCTCAATGAGTGTCACGATAAGCTGTGGTAGGGTCTTCAATGCCTGTGGGTGGGATCAAAGATATCTTGCACTATCCAAGACTGAGATGCACAAGCTAATGTGTTTCCATTTTTTTTCCTGGTGCACTTATTGTGACATATGTCACAGCTTATAATAACACGATGGCACATATTCATTTTTGTTTGCTTTAAATTATAATCTTTACATTTCAAGTCATAATAACTAGATTCATTTTAGTAATAAGTTCTCTTCACATATCATGATAACAGGCGTTACCACTGGTGTGATAACGCATATCAATAAGCATTACAATGTTAAAAATATTTGAACATGTTGTGTCATCACATGGGCGGTAAACACGTTAGCACTTACGGTGTGATTGATTGCATAAATTTTTCATTTTCCCACTAAAATTCCCCCGCATTCGTTGTTTATTTTGTAAGAGTAGTTTCTAACTTTTGCTCTGGTGATCATATTTTCTATGAAAACAAAGTATTCTCCGCTAGGGGAAGTATATTTTCTTTGTTTCTTATTCAAAGAAGAACGAAATGAAATACATTGACAAGATCAGTAAAACACCTTATATAAGTTTTTAGTTGCATTGGCTTGAAACTCTTTTCATTCAGAAGAAAGCCAAGGGTTAGGTGCTACGTAAGTATACCCCTGAAAATGCCCGCCGGCAGTTGGAGTGGCAGCCGGTGAGTCATCCAGAGGCATTGTGGTCCAACATTTGTCAAAATTGGCCGTGCAATCTTTGCCGCTCACGTCTGGCTTGAACTTGGTCTGAATTTCACGAGACTCTATCTTTTTCCAGTTGATTGTCCGAAACCATTTGTCACATTTGATCTCATCTGCGCCCTTTGGCCCGCTTCCTAGCCTTTTCGACGGATCCTTCTGTAGCAACTGCAGAAATTATATCAATTAGAGGTATCGCAACCAAAACAAAGGTACTATATATATCGAGTGGAAGTGAAGTCCACATACTCCTTTAAGCAAAGAATGAGCCTCACTGCTCAGTCGAGGCGGAAGCTTCACTTTTTCATTGATAATTTTCTCCTGAAGCTTCTTTCTGTTTTGATGTGTAAATGGTGGCTGCAAAAAAATACAAAAGTTATGGTGTCATGACAGAATTAAAATTAAAAATTTTCCTGAAAGATCCTACTTTGTATGCAAACACCTGATGACCCTAAACAGACACGAGGCTATGGCTAAAATCAAGCACTTCCCTCTTGTTTTGACATAAACCAAACATTTAAGATCTAACTTCAGATTTCCTTTAACCACACAATGAATTCGTAATACTTGCAATCCCAATTTTATCAAGTATCGCCAAATAATATCAGACCATAGTAAAAGATGAGTGATAAATAGTTGGTTTTTCAAAAGTCACTAAACCTCCCTTTCTTACTAGTGAAATTACCTGGCCGTTAAGCATTTCATACAAAAGGATCCCCACACTCCACCAGTCTGCATTTTTATCGTGGCCTTTAGCGAGTAAGATTTCCGGAGCCATGTACTCTGTTGTACCACACATTGAATTTGATCTACTTGATTCATCAATCTCCTTGGCTAGTCCAAAGTCTGTTAGCATGACCTGAAGAGAAGTACTGAGATTAATAAAGAAGCTAATGAACTTAAACACTTACTATTATGCCATGCATAAATTTGTACGCCTGCAAACAGATCAGATTAGGGGGCACAGCCATACATGCCCATCAGCATCCATGAGAACATTTTCAGGTTTTAGATCTCTATGCATAATCCCGTTCTTGTGAAGATGTGAAACAGCAGACACTATCTCAGCAGTATAAACCCTGGCCTGTTCCTCGCTATCCAAGACATAGTCGAATAGGAATTAAGTGAAAGAACGCATTTACATTTGTTTGTTGAAATAAATGTCAATGATACCTGAAAATTCCTTGTCTGTAAAGATGATAGAACAGATGTCCTCCATTTATGAAATCCAGGATCAGATACAGCTTAGACTTGGTCTGCAATATAGCAAACTAAACTAGTTAGAGGAAAGCTAAATGGATGCCTAGGATTTAAAAACTACACACGTAACCACACACATAATGGTAAGGATGGACGACCAAGGAGTTTATTTTGGAAATGCAGAGGTCACTCAAATCATCACCGGAAGGAGACCGCAATAATCTATAGTCCAAGTATGATCCAGGAAAAAAGAGAGGTTCACTCTACTCTACCCATGGAAAAACATTGCTTTGCAGAATTACTCAAACATCAACCTGACATAAGGCAAAAGGTCAAGGGTCGAAGGTCGGACAAAGATGGAACTTGGTTGAACTTCTTGTAAAAAATAATTAGATATGTGTACTTATATATCAGGACTTCAAATTAATTAATATATAGACAAAAGCATTCATTAAAAGTTGGCTGCATTTTGCTTCCATTGTGGTAGAAAATGAAGCAAAAGACGTAGGAGCCGTAAAGCTTGGAAATTTTTTTAAATATCTTCATAACATCTTAGTGGATTATTTGAAGTAAAACTAAACGAAAAAATAAATAGGAATTTTCAATGCGTAAATGCTTTTCCTAACATACAACTCCAAAGTCCAAACCACCTTCAAGAACAATACAACCACCACAGACCACTTCCCCTTCACCACACCGCCTATAATCAGTGGTAGACAATATAAATTGTTGAAGGTTAAGCAATTATAATGTTAATCAAGAGTCAGTGGTTCTTGCAATGACAGCAATGTAAGCTGTAGTTGTAGGTAGTAGATTGATCAATTGTTCAAGTTCTGATTTAGAGATAAACTTGAAGCAAAATAGCTATTAAGTAAATAATTTGCAAACTATTCATCAATGTCGAGTTGAGTAGTTAACACAAAATCCATTTCTTTTGCCCATCTGATTTGACAGTGTTCCCTGTAAAAATTTATCTTAATTCAACGAGACAACAAGAGATGTGGTTAATGTTCTACTGATGATTTTATGCCAATAAAAATCAAGCCTCAATACCTTTTGTTAATTCCATGGGCATGGTTCAAGTTCTACTAACTGCAAAATATGGATAACATTTTCTTTATGCTGATATGATATCTTTGAGAGGTGAAAAAACATAATATAATCATCTCAATTTCCGTCGTTCAAACCAAGTTAGAAACGAGTTCTAAGGTCTATTCATTTTCATCAGAGGCTTCTATAATTAATCCTAATCAAATGTCAGAAAAAGAAAAGGTGAATAATATGGAAAAAGATACCAGGAGACATGTTATTTCTTCCTAGTTATATAATAATTAGACCAACACATTATTTGTCCCTCAGAAAATCTAGTTGCATCATTCAAATTCTTAGAAAATTCAATTGTGTAAATAGATGGAGCCACATAAACTCCCCGCATATTATGATGAACTCATCACTTCCTGTATGAACAGAAATCCATATTTCATTACCAAATTAACTCACCTGTCTTGATCACTATATATCTTAATTACTACATTCCAAACTCGCACTGGCTCTTTACATGCAACCAAACTTAAAAATCGAAACCAATTAATCTGCCCTGTTGTCTCTTTAAAGAAACCAAGCGCAAATTCATACCTTTATCTACAGTATAAATCAACCAGAAATTCATAAATCTAAATAATGAATTGATCAAAACTTACCTGAAAGGAGTATCTGAGCTGAACAATGAAGGGATGCACCACTTTGGTGAGAATATCCCTCTCAGCCCGCATATAATCCACATGATTGTTCTTTATTATAGTGTCCTTCCTCATGACCTTCATGGCATAAATCCCATCTCCATGATTTCCACTACTACCCTTCTCCCTCACTTGAAACACTTTCCCAAATGCACCTTTTCCAATCACCCTCATAATCTCGAAATCCGCAGGCCCCAATTTCTTTTTCACCTCCTTTTCACGACCTTCTTTTTCCGCCACATCATTACTTGCATCACTGTTGACATCAATGATACCATTATTATCAGCCATTTCAACATGGGTAGTATTGTTTCCGCCATTATTGTCATCGGAAGAAGAATAATAGAAATCTTCTTGTTGTTCCTGCGCTGGTTGAGAAACGGGGTAAATGGACTTAGAGAGGGTGAAACGAGGCGAGGGCCCCACAAAGGAGTGGGAGCGGTGATGGATAACTTGTGGGTCCCCTAAAAAAAGCGAAGGTGAACAGGAGGAGGAAGGCGATGAGGTGGCAGGTCCGAACAATTCCGAAAAATCAAAATCTGACGCAGCATCGGCTGAGGAAGGTGAAGACTCTGGGATATGAAGGTGGGTGAGTCTGGAAGCTAAAATTGAGTGGAGGGCCTTCTTCTGCTGCTGAGATGCAGCCGAAGAAATCACGTTGCTCTTCATCATAGTGGATTACAATCTCTCCCTTCCAGTTGCTTCCACTATATATATTTCGATCTCAAAAAAATTGAACAACAAGGCAGCACAGAGTTAGGCCTGGAGATCTTACAGGGATTACATTTTCGGATCTGTATGTATAGACTATAGAGATGGAGACGAGGTTAGTTTGAGCTTGCGAAGAAGAAGGTTGCGTAAAGCATTGAATGATTTTGCAAATTGCAATTGCGGGCACCCAAGGCGTGAGTGGCTGCAACTTCGCCTTTTTCACGTGGGGACGGATATGCTATGGAGCTTCGGTCAAATTTCATAGCATAGGATGTTACCAACTCGGACCAAGTTACACCTAAAAGTGCAGGATGGAACTCTATAAAGTTTGACTGCTACGTTTTTGAGCCGTTTGGTATCGTCTATAATATATAGTGTTATAAATATTAATTATTATTTCATTGAAAATTAACTAAAAATTGACATGTGTCCTTTTTTTGGTTTGAAAAGCAGGCTAGCTATTTTTTAATGGCAAAAGCAGCCAACGTGTGTTGACCGTGAGTTCTGAAGACCTACTATTTGCAATAAAGAAAGAAAAAATCTCAAACCCCAATGCATTTTTTTGCGGCCGTCTCTTGAAGTTGTCAGAAAACAAGTAATTCTATTATAAACAAGGTTGTTATAACCGGTGCCAAACGGACCCTCTATAATTTGCACGCGAGATATTGATGGTCTCTGTTATAGAGTGCATTCGGTGCATTCCTCTCTACTAGTTTATATACGGTCTTATATGTGAGTCGTAAAATTAATGGAAGGGAATGTCTCTTCGTTAAGGAGATACCAGAGGTCGCTAGATCAAAATTGCCTTGCAGAAATCTATTAATTTTTACACAAAAATCAAAATGTACAGTTTCACATGATAATGTTACAAGTTGTAGAAATTGTAGTACATTATTCTGAAATTTACTAAGAAACTAAAGGCTTATTTTGTTAGATACTTGTTACATACTTAGTCAAGCTCCTTAACGAGACTGCATTATCCTACCAACTTTGGGTTGATGCATATGTTAATCAAAATTTTCATCTACCAGTTTTTTTAATATATTTTATGGTGTTATCTATTGACCTTATTTTTTTAATGAATTAAAAAAGAAAAAAGTAATCTTATCAAAAATATAAAAAATAATAATGTAACTAGGTAAGTCAATTATTTGCCCCGCCTCTCTGTCAATAGGTGACAAGACTCGTGTTAAATGATAAAGTAAAAAGATTTTAAGTCAATCGTAAGATTGTCAAAATCACTTCCCATAGATATGGACATTTTGGGACAACAATTCAGAGTCATATTCCAGTGTCATAGTGTATGATTCATATAACACTAGATCAAGTTCACAACAATCCAAACCCCATCAAAAGTTGTAGTAATAAAACGTTGAAATGTAGCACGCATAGTCGTGTTTTTTCACCCCAAGTGATAACTTTTTTTTTGACAGTCACCGTAGTGATAATTTGATATATATGTTATGTTTTCGTCAAATAACAAGGTTCTTTTTTTGCACCTTCATTTTTTTTTTAAAAAATTGTCGAAGGATAGTTGAAAGGGTAAATTTCACAAAAGGTCCTTAACCTTTACACTTTGAATCGCCTGAGTCCCTGACCTTTTTTTTAACGAGCTTGGTCCCCAACTTTCATAAATAAGCATAAAAGGTCAATGATAATAGAATCCGTCAATAATTCCATTAAATCGTTGACAAAATTACATTTATATCATTGACCTTTAAATTAAGAATACAAAAAGAATTTAAAAATTAATAAAACAATATAAAAAAAAAGAAAGAACAAGAGTCGCCCCCTACTGTCATGTCCGGCAGCCACATTGTGCATTTTTTTTGGGGGGCGGGGGGTCTTGTTCATTTTTGTTTCTTTTTCTTTTTCATTTTTATATTGTTTTATTAATTTTTAAAGTCTTTTTGTTTGTTTTTTTTAATTTAAAGGCCAATGGTATAAAAGTAATTTGGTTAACAATTTAATGAATTATTGACAGATTCTGTTATTAGGGACCTTCTGTGCTTATTTATGAAAATTTGGGGACTCAACTTGTTGAAAAAAAGGCTAGGGACTCATACGATTCAAAGTGCAAAGATTGTGGATCTTTTGTGAAATTTACCCTAGTTAAAAAGACTTTTCCAAACACAGAGGGAAGGGTTGATTAAGGTGCGTTTAGTAAGGTTTTATTGAGTGATTCGTGAAGTGTTGTATATCGATCATTTTATTCATCATCTTGAAGTATTAGGGCTTATTTAGGATATATCTCGAGTTTTTTAGTAGATGTTGTTCACAAGGAATGCTTCTAAATAGCAAAAACACTTTTAAACAGTCACTCAAAAATATCCAAAAATAATTATCATATATACCAAACAAATTAGTAACCTTCAACGATGCGGTCTACACAAATTTTACTATTCAATCATGAGGACAACTTATTGTGTCTTTATGCCCATGTGCCACACCACTATTTGTAGAGTCTCACTATAGAGAGTATTACTCTCCCCTTAAGGAGAGTACACCCCTATGTGACTACATCTGATTGGGACTTGGGGGATTAAGGGTCCCTCTAACTCCAATTACATGCAACCACACAAGATGTGTACTCTCCTTAAGAAGAGAGTACTACTCTCCTTAGAAAATTTGACCATTTGTATGGGTCCTTGTATATAACAAATAGTGACAGTTCTGAATTGTGATAAAAAAAAAAAAAAAAGAAATCATAGAATCTCAGCTTCAAATGTTGAAAATGATATACTCAGTCTATTTTGCCCAAATAGCCAGAATGCCTCTCAGTCTATTTTGACCAAGTAAGCTATACCAACAAATTCCAATTTATCAACTACTAATCCAAGACATATTGTTCAAATAACATTAAGAGTGATTGAAAATTTTCCCTTTCCAATATAAAATCCTTATCAATGACATGACATGAAAGTTATTGCTATAATGAATATGGAATTGTATTTATATATATCCCACTTGCCCCCCCCCCCCCCCCCATGACTTGG
>CAVNYN010270927.1:0-51405 GCA_963692815.1 Nyctanthes arbor-tristis | reverse complement strand
ACGACGCTCTTCCGATCTCCAAATTATTGAAAGTGAAGATTCTCGTTACTAATAGTAACAAGCCCCTATGTTAGGGTTTAGCCACAATGCCAAAGGAAAAATGGCTAATTGGCACTAAACATCTCTATCTTTGTTGTCTATTGTGCAAAATATCCCTATATATCAATTTTTGACATTAGCCACCCTCAACACAGCCTTTTCTTGTGCCAAAAGGTCCCTATCATCAAGTTTTGGAGTTAAATAACTGCTAAAAACCTAAAGAGACAAAATTTAAAGGACATTTTGCTTACTTAACATAATCTATTGTATTAATTTTGTTATTAGTTATCTTTTTAATTTCATTGAAAAATCAAACAGTTTATAATTTTTGACTAACTTGAGAACTAGAAATTAAAAATTTTTATTTTTGAGCATAAGGTGTATATCAAATTATATTAATCATTTAGTTATTTTCATGCAAATCAAAATACTAAATACTTCATGCTTGAAGTCCACTATGGGACATCTCTTTTTTATAAGCCAAAATGCCCTTTAATTTTTGCCTATTTAGATATTCAACAGTTACTTAATTGTAAAATTTGATGGCAGAGACTTTTTGAGCAAAGAAATGTTGTTTATAGGGCAACCAATGGAAAAAATTAATAGATAGGGATGTTTCGCGCAATACATGTCAAAGGTAAGGATGTTTAGTGTCAATTAGCCAAGGAAAAAATAGATCAAGAAAAATTTGTATCCTTTACTCATTTGATGCAAACACAATATAAGGTACAAGGCCAATTAAGTAGTAGACATAGTAGTTTATATATATATATATATATGCTGATGTAATACATAAAATGATAAAGGATGTGATCCTTGATGGTGATTTATGACCTTATAGATATGTGTAATTAATGAGTTATGACTGAATTTAAGTGTCTAAATAGATATTAAGGTCCTTTTAACGCTCGGCAATAGAAGATATATATCAAGGTGAATTTGAAGAGTTGCTACACTTACAACGATGCGCAAATCCTTCATGAGAAGACCATATGATAGCCAAATCATAGCACAAATCAAGAGAGAAACTGAGTGAGGCAGTGGTAAATACTCCACACTTTTTGTCTTTATCACTTGCCTCTGCAAATTAAATATATAAAATTCTTGCTTAATAATTTGTAAAATTTAAGCTATATCAATTATGATGATAATTAATCTAAAGGTCAGAAGGGGGGGGGGGAGAAAAGAAAAGAAAAGATTTTACCAATATGCTTAGAGGACCTGCAAACACAACAACAGAAAAGACTGCACGGATCCATCCAACAATTGCCACTCTCTTCTGCCCTTCTAATAGAAAATATGTGGATCCAGTAATCAATCCCAATGTTCCACTATTGAATAAGATTAGAAGCCATTTTTTGAAGATCTGCAAATTAGATATATGTATTATTTGAGTTAGCCATTTCAGGTCGAGTCGATTGAGGGTAAAAAAGTAATTCATGACCCGACTCTGAATTTATTGAAAATAATGCTTAGTTGTGTGAAGTGAAAGAACAAGTTACAGATCAAAATAAGTATTTGAAGATAAATAATTAAGATGATTTGTGAATGAGTAAAGACAAACAAGTGTCGCAAAAGGATTCATGTACCCGACTCCAAATTTAATGTAAAACATAATAAGCATTTGATAACTAAGAATGTAGAATTGAGAGAACAACCTTTGACACCTCTGTGGCAAATACCATGAAAATGATCAGGAAAACAACTTGGGAGACACATCCAATACTATTGATGGTTATAAGGATATGAGCTCGTTGGCGGCTTCAGACTCGCATAGTACAAATACAACATCGCGCTTAATGGTGCCCCCAAATAAAGAATCGACTGAAATCCTTTGGTTGATTTTCTTCGACAAATCCCGAGAAATGTAGGCCTGAAATCCAAGAAATTAACAAAAAATCAAAAAGATCGGAAGAGCGTCGTGTGTATGTTCAAGAATAATCCGTATGTAAATTTCCATCGCTAGTGAAAATCTTACAATGGGGCCATAAACACGAATGGCGAAACCAAATATCCTGCGGGAGAAAAAAGAAATATAAATAATGAATACAAGACGACGAAGATTTTCAAGCACCTCTGAGAGGTGCCGGAAGTGCCAGAAATGCTTTCTACAGGATTAATTAGGTAGATATTTTGTATAAACATATAGAAAGAAATACCCAAAAGTCCGAGAGTAAGAGCCAAATCAACAACTGTAAACGCTGTCATTGTTGCTTGTAAGCTACTTATAAGTCACACATTTTGGTAAGCAGATTATATATAGGAATGAAAAAGGTATGCAACTGGGGAAGATGAGTTGATGCTTGTTAAGGAATTTTACATTTGGCAAAGCTGCCAAAATGTTGCTGCATAGAGAATATTGAGAGTTAAGCTACTAAGTGTATATTTATTACATCACCTCCATTTTTTGTGTATATATGTGTGGCTTGTTCGTATGTCTAACCTAAGACTCGACAAGCTGCCTTAGCCATGTACTTTTTCCCCCTTTTCTTTTTCTTTGAAATATAAATATAAATAAATATATAAATGCATTATTGCTAAAATTAAAACTGTACCCGAGGTTCCACCAATTGTTCTAGCTAGGGCAAAATTAAAATTGTCACTAGCTATATAAAGCGGCGCGGATCTACTAATAAGTAACACTAGCTAGTGGTGGTGAGCAGCTGTCTAGCAATGTACATAGTATTAAATATACACATGTCACTCAATTGATTTAGCTCATCTCATCATTTAATGTGACACAGATTGGCGTTGAGCACTAGCGGTCCCATATAACAATACCCATTTAGTATCTATATACATAAGGTGGGACATAATTTAGTGGGTTACTTGATATCAAAAATTTTATTATGTCCACAACATGGTTATTATACCTACTTGTATATGTAGTACCCACTGAGACAACATCAACCTCACCTCTACCCTTCAAACCTAATTTAAATGGGTACCACGTATACTGGTAGGTCACCGTACTTATAGGCATAATAAATTTTTGGCAATAATGGATTGTAGAAAATTAGTGACACAATTTTCCAAAGCACTATTTTAAATGATTTTTTTTTACGGGTATATTAAATGATTTTAGAAGTGCAATGAAAGTAAATATTTCATCAAAAACTACTTAAATTAATATAGGTATATGTGATTTAACCATAAATTGCATGTCATAAGATCGTAGCTATTTACATAGAGTGCAATATGTTTACTATATGCATTGCTTTTAATGAATCATCAAAATTAAATCTGATTCCTCCGTAAAAATTGTTTATTAAATCATCAACAAATGTAAATCGCGCATGTTAAATGAAGTATTTCCTGGTAAATAATGCTATGTGTGACGTGCTTTGACCTACAAGATTCCCGTGGATACCTCTTATTTTTTCTGTCAAAATGTATTTTTAACTTTTATTCATCTAAAATGTGCGATGTCGGCTAATCATTGTACCCATTATTATGTACAAAGATGATGTTGTGATGTCGTTGAAAAATTTTGTCCTATCGATAAATCTTAAAGTGCCACAAAATGTTAGATATCTGTATCCAATCTTTTATCTTTTGCAAACCAATGATCATTCGTAGATAAAAAAGCGACATAGTCAGTGAATAAAACGTGTTTATTATGCGCGCCGTCATCAAGAAAAATTTTAAAAAAAAAAAATTCTTCTCTCCTATTTAGGCATAATAAGAGTAGTAATTATAATTATAATAATCAAGATAAATGCATCGAGGAAATATCCAAATTTATAACTTGAGAAAGCAAAAAATGGCCTAATTAATAGGGGAAATTGTTTTCGATGCGACTCGAATTTGTGGCTAAGCTATCCGGTCAAGTCGAGCCCTTCAGAGAGTATCTTGAGAAATTATATTTATATAATAATGAAGACAAAAATAAATAAATAAATAAATAACTAACTAAATAATAGAGGGCTCACGTTTCACGCAATTCAGGTGAATGGACGGCTGTAATTTCCACGTGAGATTAGTGTGTCCCACGTACTATAGTTGCGTTTCTCTCTTTTATTTCTTTAAACGGCTTCTCTTGCTTTCTCATCAATGGAGAATGGCTTTCATACATATGTAGTCAGCGGTACTTTCATCCTTTTAAAACGGTAATCCAGATCTCTCACTAATTTTGATATGATGACACTGAGTGCCTATGTTATAGAGATACTTGTATATGTGAAACATTTTCTTCTACTAGTTTTATGAACTCACATGTAGAGTTGCGTCATTGTACATAAAAATAGTAAAGTGGAATGTACAACATAAACCAGGCGTCTCTATAGCGGAGACGCTCGATGTCTCAAGATCAAAATTAGATCTTCCACTATACGTCTGATGGGACTATCTTTCAGGTATCCCACCATACATATGGTGAGAGATCATTTTAATAATCTATATATATCTATATATATGTACACACACAATAAAGCAGCTGAGTTTCGATTTCTTTTTTTCCCGCTCAAAATCACTTGCTAAATTGGGTTATTGCATCTAGACCATTGGTTTAATCCCTAATCTTAGCCATTGATTTATTTTTTATCTTTTAATTATTTTCATTTACTTTTTATCTTTTTATTATTTTTATTAATTACATTTTACTTTCCTTTTCCCGGTTTCACTTTCACGAATGAAAGTTTCTTTACCTTTTGACACCTTCGAGAGTTTCCAGAACTCTGTTTTCCATTGCAACTACAATTTTGTCAGCGGTTGATTTCGCTGGAATCAAATTTCTCAGGCCTCTGACTGCCTTGAAAGTTATCAACTATGGCAATCTGATTTGTTTCCAATCATGATATCAACCTTGATCTATTTCCAAGAAAAGATCTTCTACATCTGATATCAATTATCCCTAATTTGAGTTTTCAAATGATGGGCTTTGGATAGTCTCCAACGATAATCCTAATCCAAGTAAGTGCCATCTATTTTGGTTACAAATTTGAACCCTGATCCTATTTTCTACTGCATCTCATATCGATTAGCCCTAATCCTATTTTTCAAATCGTGGGCTGTGGATAATCTTTACCAATATCCATCTTTCGATAATCTTTATCTTCAGTCGTTGTATTAACTGCTATCAATTAGGTTTGAAAATCGATCGTAATCATTTTGGAAAATCGGTGTCAATTTTCTACCCTTTGAAATTATAGTATTCACATGATGTTGATACGCCCACATCCGGAGTTGGGTAATATTATCAACAGTGATCAGGTAAAGTTCTTTTTTTTTTTTTTTTGTTAAATCCCCAACCCTAATTGTAATAAATTTTTGTTTTCAGATTTGTTTTTTGGGTATTCTTATGTTGCGGAGGATTATAGAATCCTAACTGAGGTGTCATTTCATATTTGGTAAGTCTTTAATAGCGCTAATTACGATAAATATCTTTTATTTTTTGTTAAATCCCCAGCCCTAATTATAATCAGATTATTTTCACAAAAGTTTTTAATTAGGATTTTTATCTTACCATGTGTTGTAGAATCCTAAACGAGATGCAATTTTATATTTGGTAAGTTTCATCGGTGATTTTTGATTGCTCTTTGTCAATCAATCATATCCCAAGTAAGTGTCTTTTATTATTGGCAAGGTAACATCTCCAACCCTAACTGAAATTTATTTCCTTATATAGATATGTATTTAGTCCTATTATACATTTCTAATTGATTTGGAATTGTGTAATTAAGATAAGTTTTAGTCACGTTTTACAAACAAGCAGGGAAACCTAATTGAAGTGAGCTTATTTTGCAAAACCCAAATTGTTTAGGGCCTTGTTTATGGCTTATTTTACGCTATTTAGTATATAATTTTTTTACCACTTCCGTTTAGTACCAAGTTCTTGCATTAGGAATACTTCTTTAATAACTATTCTATTCTCATGCTTTGTCCTTATTTTCATATTCTTCATTGATGGCTCCTGTTAAGTTTAGCCTAAGTGAGTTAACTCCTAAGATGCCAACTGTTAGTTTGTATGTGATTCCTTTTTTTTTTTTTTTTAATACACCCAACTGATTTGATAAATAGTGAATTGTTTTTAAACAAGTGAAAATAAGTGCAAATTCAGTATTCTTAAATTTTGTTTAACCATTTTGGATAAGTTGAGTATGGTTTGTGATTTTAGATTTGATCATAGCTGAATCATCTTCACATGTTCGAAAATAAGTATACATTCAAAATTGATTCAAACCTATTTGGATGTCATACTGGATTTCTTTAAGTAATCATCTTCACATCTTTGTATCGTCCCATAATTTTCGTACTTATGCAGCACTTTTTTTATTAATCAACTTAGCGAGTTAGCTAGCATAATTTTGTAATAGGTTTTAGGCTCAAGATTCCTTATTCTGTCTACTCTTTGATTGTTCCACATTGTTTCTTATGTCTGCTCTATGTGTCATCTCTATGAAAGAACCTCCTAAGGTTCTTACCGATTTGATATTTGGATCTAATGTGAGGAGCATACACTTTCTTGAAAATATTCAGTCATATAATTCATTGTTTACATCCACTTCAATGAGTGAAAAGATAGGTAAGAAGATAAACAATAGTAGAAAACTACCTATACTTAGGTTGAGTGGGAAAAATTACCATAGGATTGGCATCCTACTGCCACCTGGTGGGAAGCAGCCTCAGTTTCTACAGATGTACTTATCAGATCCCAATGAAGAGATAGCAAATAGGATTTCATCTATCAGGTAAGTTAGATATGACCAGAGTATTTTTTTTAACGTTTCAATCAGCCTTGAACCCTTTAAATTTATTTATCACACTTTATCTTTATAATCTAAGTTTATATTTATTGCGATGTACCAGGCCTGCTCGTGGGACATCATTGTATGATATGTTGGCTTCTTATTAGAGATGACAATTTAAACCGACCCGACCGAGAACTTGTGCGGCCCCAATTGGAATGTGGCAAATTTTTTTGCCACACAGGTCAGTTCGCGGCAAATCAGGTAAAGGGACGGGGGCGGCGGAGGGTGGACCTGAACAGCCCCGTCTCGTTTTAATTAAAAAATTATATAAAAAATATATTTAAAAAATCTAAGTGGATCAATAAACGGGTCAAAACCCCAACCCGATCTGCCCCGAATTTTAGTGGGTCACGAGGCGAGGCGGGCCGCCCAGAACCCGACCTGTTGCCATTGCTATTTCTGACCTTAAGGATATGCTTGACGCCTATAACATACACGATCAATCATTCATGATCGATAGGGACAAATTCAATTAAATTAATTCTACTACTGTGATATTGAAGCTCATTGGGAAGAGAAATTCTAAGATATGAACTTACAATACTCCTAGCATTTGGGAAATGGTGGCACTCATTGAAGGGGACTTCAGTGTGAATAAAAGAGAGATGTTATTCAAACAAATTCTGGAGATTTTCAGTTTATATCTGACTTGAATCCAACTTTTATTGGCTTGCAATATCCACTGTAGTTCCCGTTTGGTAAGGATGGCCTTAGAGATGACAAACGTCTCACACGAACAGCTCAAACGTCATCTGGAGGGGTAAAGAGAGTTACTATAAAAGAATTTGATGTGATCTCGATCCGCCCAATTTTTGAGACAGAGCTAGGACACGACGAATTTAATAAAGATTTTGAATGTATGACCAAATGAGGCCTTTTGGAGGCTTTGAAGACCTTTTTGTTTAAAAATTGAAGTTTGGTGAGCTCGGCCAAAACATTGGGGACTAAATTGTCACTGTTGAATTTGAGAATTCATAACTCGAGATCATTGAAGATGGGTCAAAGCTGATCATTTTAGATGGAAAAAGATTCAAGGTAGCAAGAATTGAGCTTGAGGATCAAAATGGGCCAAAAATTAAGTTTCGGGTCTATTTAGAGCAAAATCAGAAGTTCAGGGACTTGCTGAGCAAAAACTGGGAAAATGGCATTTGAAGCCATACAGCCGCACGCTGAGCGCGGTGGGTACCACAATTGGCAGAAGGCCGGCTGTGGCCACCCTCTTCCACGGTGTGGCCGCCCTCTCCTGTTTCACCTGGGCGGCAGCCTTCAAATTCAAATTTTGAATCATTTTTCTTTTCTTTTCTCATTTATTTGTTAATTATTTTGGCTCCAAGACAAGTTGTAGTATAAATATAGCTCATTTATGTCTTGTAAGAGGACTTTGGATGATGTATTCTTCATGAATGAAAATTTTCTTTGGGATTAATTTCTCTTTTGTTACCATTGCCTACACTCTTTCCCTACACACGCTCTTCCGATCTACCAACTTCAAGGGTGAAATTCCTTGTGTCTTTTATCCTATATCTTCGGTGCTTGATTCCATTACTCTTGAGAGTTAGAGTTTTTACTCTAGTTTGCCTGAGTTGGATTTTCTTGAGTTCAAGATAAATTCTATCTATATTTTCACCGGATTTAGCTTTCTTGGGTGAGTTCCATTCGAGCATGGGAATCGACGGTCAATGTACTAGGGGATCGCGTCATTTGGTATCAGAGCTCGGCTCTAAACTCCGGTAAATCTATCCTTTGTTTTCTTGTTCATAATATTGGGGGGAAAACTTCAAAATTCGAAAAAAAAAATCGGCCAAAGCAAGTTTCCACCATGAGTCACTCATATGGGTCACGTAAATTGATTTCTTTCACCTTGTTAATCATTTTCAAACTTGAGGGTGCTTATCATGTGGGTACTATTATCTCTATTCTCATTGGGCATAATGGAAAGTTTAATGTGAGAAATGCTACATAACTGCTTATACGACTTATGGGTAGTTGGTGAAATATTGTTGAATTATAGTATTGGATTCATTTGGAGTGTGATCTTAATTGTGGATTCTTCATTGTTGTTTGGGAATCATAGAGGTTATATATTGTTGAGGTAAATTGGTAGTATATAGTGGATTATAGTGTTGAAAAATTGATTGATGATAATGTTAATGATTTGTGGAGTTTTTACCACTATATCTATTGAGGGGAAATGTTACCACTTTTATTTTCATAACCTTGTTTCCATCCTTCTACCATTGGGACATTGATAGTTACACATCACTATTGAAAGCCCCACTTTTCTTTCATATATCTAACCTTTACCACTCGGGGATTAAACTTGTACTATTGGAACCTTCTTGAGCTTGGAACTATATAAAAATTTGTGAAGAAGGTTTATACTTAGTGGTGTTGTTGTGATTGGATGAGTGGCTTACTTGAGGCAATGGATTGTTAGGGTATAATTAGTGGATGATGGTCTGAGGGGGTGAAGGAGATATTAATATTGTTGAAAATCCTTAAATCATCATCATCATCATCATATGTTTTGCCTCTTGTAAAAGTCCCTTCCTTTACTAAAGATTATCCTTTTCATTGTCTCTTTCTCACGTCTTAATTGTCATTCCTAGTTGTGATAACAAGCAAAGAAATTCTACTTTCTATCGCGTCAATTATTTATCTTCACTTAATTCTTGCCTTATGTTTTGGATGTTTCCTTGATCACTTTGGTTGTGTTGTGAATTAGAGGAAAAGTATTTATTTTTCAACTAAGTGACATTGAACGATACACAAGTGATAAACACGTGAGGAGACTTCTCACACTTGCACATCACTATTATTGTTGCAAAAGAAGGCCATCAACCATTGGTAGATGTTTGAAGCAAAATCCCGGTACGTTGTATTCATTTGATGAATTGAGCATTGATTTAATTGCAAGTGGATTAGTTTCTTGGTTCGTTTGGATTGTTGTGATATTGACAACTATATCTAATTGTGGCTTTGAATGTGGATTATTTTGATTGGTGATTTGTTGGTGCTCACTTGTGTATTTGGGGATTGTTGTTGAATTGTTGGTTGGGATTAAATATCAATTAATTAGTAACATGCCTATTTAAAGGATGGTTACACTTTATCAATATGTGACAAATTATTAATTAGTATTTTTTAATAACGTGTTTGCCTAGTTTAAACATTTTAAATTATTTCCAACTACTTTTAATACAAAAACAGTATTTTAACAACTTAATTTCTTAAAATTTCATTTTAATTTCGAAGTATTATTACATATTTTTACCTTTAATCAAATGAAAGGGTAATAAATTATCCAAGAAAAAATAATATACTTAATTAAGTAAGATATTGGAAATGCCAAAAGCATCATTAAATATGGGAGGAGAAATGACAGTTGTAAAAGCCAATTCTTTACTGAGATATGTGATGTCAAAGTAGTAATCCATCTCCTCTTCGTCTCTCACCTCTTTCCCTCCTGTAAGCTTGTAAACACGGCAGATTTGAAACCCAATTTTTAACTTTCAAAAAAAAAAAACACTTCAAGATTTCAGTGTGGTCAACTGACCGCACTGAGCCTGAATAAGCTCCGTCCCTAGTAAAAATAACGTAATGTGTTAAAAAATAGTATGCTGCTGTTTAAATTTTTGTACCACTTTCATTCAAATAGCACAACTCAAATGCATTTTGGCATGAACATTGCAGTCGTTTTTAGTAAAAGGATGAAAAAATAAGAAAACAAATGACAAGTGGTCTGTCGAGACAGCTTGGTTGATTGTTTTACAGACACATGATGGATGAATAGGCGCCTCGTGTCCTTCTCTTGAGAAGGATTTCCGTGAAGTATGATTCGTGGTAAATATTCAAACGTAAACATGTTTAATTGCATCAATACTTGAAAGTGTATAAAGCATTACAAGGCATAAAACACAAGTTTAAAATAAGTGCAACCTTTTAAAACACGAGTTTCAAGAAAGGTTCATGGAAGGTATTGGCACAGAGCTATAGACAGAAGCCCAAAACATATGGATATTTAGCCCTTTTTTGGCATTTATGTTACTAAATAGTTTTCTAAAACTCACGTGAATGCCGTTATGACACCTACGGAACACATGTAAGTACCATAACCACATCCATATTTCGTATCACCACTCACTAGGTAGAGTTATTTCTTTTATTATCACTTGCCATCATTCCCATATTTCATTAGACTTGAAAAAAAAAATATCGCATAATGTAGTTGAATAAATAAATAAATAAACAATAATTTCTTTAGTGATATCTTTGCAAATTTCAAAATCGGCAAACAAAAACTGCCGAGTTTCCTACTCTATAGAGACAATTCTCTCCCTAAGTCGTGTATTACTCCCTTTCACACTGAGAAAGAATGAATATTCAGTTCTCTATCAACAAACATTACAACACTCCCAGCACACTCCTTCCAAAGAAACAAAGATAAAAGGGAAAGTAAATAATGGAAATGTTCAATTATACAACAACTCTGTAGAGGCAAATAGTGCCTCAGCCACGCTTACCTACAATCTCTCTCCAAGAATAATCTCTAGCCAATTGTTGAGAAAATTTTCCTGCGAACTCGAAGAAGGAACGTTGTTTACGCCCAAAGCAGACCATCGTAGCCAAATTCTGAATTTGAAACGGCACAGTCAACTGACTCGTGTTGGTCTCTGGTCTCTGTATGCCTTATTGAATCAATGTATGGTTCTGAAAGATCTGAAGATCTTTCGGATGGAATCCCGTAGTCTTTGAGAATGCAACCTGATGCAGCCAAGGCTGCTTCCCTTTCCAAAACTACCAGAAAGTTGTCTTCAAATTCAAATACCAAATATTTGTCCTTGCAAGCTGATCAAATACAAAATTGTGAGTGCAAAAGAAATTTGCCAGTCCCGAAAACAGAGAATTACAATAAGAATAACAAGAAAAAGGAGAAAAGAAAAAAGAAAAAAAAAAAGAAAACAAAAGATAGGCAAGAAAAACACTGCTGATAAATTGACCCTCATATGTGATCATGTGCGAGTCAGGTGAATGTTTAATAATTTCCATACAGTACATACCAATGCACATTGGAAATGAGAATGGGTTTAAGAATTTGAAAATGCAAACAAAAAACAATAATAATAATAATAATTTACTAATAATAAGGATAACATGATGACGACGACGATGATGATAATAATAAATCAACAGGATACCAGCTGCGACATTAGGCAAAATTTTGAAGATTGCGCATGAATAATGATATATAAAGAAGCCATCACTTACAATCAACCAGATGTGTTAGGTGGTGAATGTTTCTGATCCAAGTTCCATTTAACTTCAACACCTACAATTAAGTTTGTTTCTAAGTTTCAAGTCTACAAACTGTGACATGTGCATGTGCATGCGCTCATCCACAAGCACGCCGACGCAAAATTAAATGTACTTGCCTGTTCGTTGCTAAGATCTTCATACCCAATATTCACCTCATTGGCTAAGACCTGTAAGCAATATAGATAGACAGCAAAAGGTTTATGTGAATTCTATATTCTAAGACAATTATTTCCATCTATACAGTTGTCCTTTTCTCTAATTATATCATTGGCAATTCGCAAATGTTCAGACAAATGTGTATTGTTCCCCTTACGAAATGTTCAGACAAATGTGTATTGTTCCCCTTACATGAAGCTTTACCCAAGACTCAGTTAACATCAGTGTCAATAGGACAAACGCATGGTGAAATGAGATGGAACTGGACACGAGCAGGTCTGTATCTTTCTTCAATATCTTTCGAGAATTTATTGTCAGGTGCATTCTTTGAAACGGAAAAAAATAAATAAATTAATAAACTCCACCTTTCTCCCCGTCTACGAGGTTCAATATTAGTGACAATGGCTTTGGTGTGTAAATTCCAATAAATAAATTAATAAACCCCACCTTTCTCCCTGTCTACGAGGTTCAATATTGGTGACAATGGCTTTGGTGTGTAAATTCCTTGACGGGTTCAAGGATTAATATATGTAGACACTAGAGATCACATTTTATTCTTTACTAACCAGAGGGGGGAAAAAAGACAAAATGATCTTTCTACTGGACTTTCTGAGCCTGATTGTACAAGTACGGTGGGCACTCATCGTAATTGGTCAACCTAGTTTCCTATGTCATATAAAGGAATTTAAGGGAATTTTCTGCAAGACAGAGCTGTGAGAAACACCTGGTATCCTGTTCTTTTATTAGAGTGGAATTTTGAAACCACAGTGAAATATAGCTCTTACGCTTAGTTCAACATTTTAATAAGATTTTCTCAGTGTGCAGCTTTGTTTTTGGTTTCATGCAGTATTCCTCTTGGGGTTGAGTTTAGGACTTAAATCATTAACACCATTGGGTGAGAAGCTGCTTGGAAGTATTAACACAGATACCTGTGATAGGATCACAATCTGTTCCCCTTGGAACCTAGCGAACGAGTATCGCGCCTTCGTCAACAACTTCAACTGACCAGAGGAAAAAGCTTCTAATCAACTTGAGAAGTATAGGAGCATATATTATCATGCGTCATTAGAAAAGGGAAGATAAAAACTACCCCAATGCTATCTTCACATTCTTCCCTGTTGCAAAAAGTACAAATTTTGTAATAGGAACAGGAAAGCTATACAATGATTTATTTGAAAATCTGTACAACACTAGATATTGAAAGGAAAAAAAGGAAAAACAAAAAGTCAAATAAACAAATAAATCTGATGCGTACTCAATCAAAGGCTCTGATAGAGGTGTAAACACCAATCCCGCAACTATTAAATATGAAGGCTGACCACCTTCAATATGATAGGGAACCTTGAGGAGATTTGCAGAAATTCATCATTATCCAAATGCTAAATCATATTATCCATAAAGAAAGCATTTCAGTCATCTACTAACCAAATTGACACGCGGATTCAAGGTGGCTTGAACTTTCATAAACTGTCCTCCTCTAATTATGCCAAGTTCCGCTGTATCACCCGCAAATCTGAAATTAAGTGGTTGGTTGTATTGAGTTAAGATCTAGTGTCAGCTTAATAGAAAGTTAAATGCAGTGGTGGATTCTTTAATTCATACTTGGGGAGCAAGGTCTCTCTTAAATGACAGAAAGCAACTGAAAACTAAAGGCAGAATATAATATAAGACTGTAGATATAAATGGCTACAGAATTATAAATAATGGAAGAAAAAACAATGAAAGAATATGATTACATGCAGAGTTTCCAATCCTCGTATAAATCTACAGAGGAAAAGGAGATACTGTGAAACTCACATAGATGTGAAAATAATTGACAAAGAAAATAAATGTTATCTTCTCTAACAGTTCCAGCAATTAGATCGAGTTGCATTTGCCATCATGGTATAGAAACCCACACAACAATCAGGAATAACATGATACAGCATGAAGATTGACTCATGATCTTTTAGCTTTTAATAACAACAGATATAAATTTTAACATGCTAGGAAAGGTTATTGTTACTCAAGTATGACTAACAAAATGAAGTATTTGTGTGGCTGAGAGGCATATTTAGAACAAAATTCAAATCTTTTGGAGTCAAGAACTTTACTTTTGACTGATGAGATACCGAAATGCAATTCGTTCAGTTGTTTGGAATGGCACTGTCCCTTCACAACCAACACGGACATCATCAAAACTTATAATGACATCCCCCTGGAAGAAAAAGAAAGAGGCCCCATCATTTGATTTCTAACACCAATTCTTTTCAGTCTACAGAAATATAGCCTGCATATCAATTCTGTTACTTGAAAAAACACAAGAATCAACAAGTACAAGAAAATTATAATAACACAACATCGAGCCACTATAGAGCAGCCACGTTTTCACGACCTCCCCAAGTTTCATGGATCAAATTTGAATTCCAATTCTGACAACCAAATAATGAACACCATTCAGTTGGATTTAGTAATACTGTCTATGAACTATGTGCAATGGCAGACAACATTGTTTGACCAAGAAATGATAGGAATTTCTACGAAGGAAGTATTACATTTTTGAAAATATATAATTCTTGAACTAGCTAACCAATAAGTGACATATCTGGAACTAATAATAATTGAATGGTATAAGAAATTTGACATGTAAATGGTACGCATCTTATATTGCAGCTATTTGGATAGCTTTCTATCATGGTTTAGTTGTCCAAGAATTTTCACCCAACTTATTTCTTCAGATAAAATATTTCATTCTTCTTCTTTATAAGTTCAACAACCAGAAAATGTAGCATAAAAATTTACCATATTTAGAAAAAGCCAGGATGACACACACAACCATAAGATAATGCATGCAGGTAACTACAAGTATGCAGTGCAAGAACATGATGCTTTTGGGGAACAATAGAGATCACATATGAGGGATCGCATACCTTCTTCAATACATTATTTGCATCAGAAGTTGGCTCAACTTTGCGCACAAGTACACCCTACAGAAGAAATTAAATGTGACCATCATAAAAAATTAGTGACATAGTATATTGGCCAAAATAGAAAAATGCAATACAGTAGATTGCTATATAATATGACCAGCAGTCTAGTCATTTGAAAATATCAAGTGAATAAAATATCAATACGTACTTATGATTAAATATGTGGAAGATGAGATTGAAACATTAAGTTTTATTCGACTACCAATACATGACAATATCATAAACCCACGAAGGATTTGATATGCCTGAAGCATATAAAGAACTGAAAGTTCATGCCTGAAGCATATAAAGAACTGAAAGTTCACGTACAAATTACTAGTTAATATGAGAGATTCGCTTTGAACTCTTTTCTTTGACTAAGATTTTGTCCTATTGGGTTTTCCTATCAAGGTTTTTAAAGATTCAGTAGAGCATGGACTCTCCTAGTGTGGCAGGATCCATATTCCCCCAGATGTATAGGATGCAGATGTTCCTCAGATATTAAGAGAACACGCAACATGGCAAGTTCTATTTTCAAAACCTTTTTGCACCTTTGAAGCTTGGGTTCATGTCTAAGAGGCATGCAGTGCGTCTCTTTGTTGCTCCTTTTATTTTTTTTATTTTTTTTCTTTTTCAATGTTTGAGACTAGAGATTGCTCCACCATAGACAGGAGGAACAAAGGATTCTCAATGCACAATGTTGGGAAATGAACCATATTCCCCAGTTACATTGTCAGAACTGCCAAGAACTCAGTTGTGATATGGAGTTTAAAGTTGCACCAATACATATAGGTGTACAGTTATAAGCATTTAGTCAGTAAAATTATGTAGATCTTCTAGCAGATATAGCTTAGTTTGATAAGAAGAACCTCATTCGATGGAACATTTAAGCAGGCACGCAAAGCTGGATTCTCCAATTTTTGCAGCAACACCCCAAGAGAAGGAAAACCTGAAAATTTTGCTAGAATGTTTATTTGATTGACTTTTGGACAGCAAAAAAAAGTTACTTTCCCATTTTATAAGCAAACTAAAGAGTAACAACAAAAACTAAAATGTAAGTTATCTAGAAGAGACATGCAATAAATTTAAGAATGAAGTAAGGGGCTATGAAAATCTCATTATAATTTTACCTACACTGATTTGACAATTAATCAATTACAACAACGTATTTCAAACTTCTATTAAGTCTCCACCACTCATGTCACCTCATTATGATTCACATCAATTAATCCTTAGATACAAACACGAATCGAAATAGTAATGGTCAAAGGTGCAAAAATAAAATGTGAAGGATACAACAATGATTGGTAAGTTTTTAGCACTGCATTGCACTCTAAACTCACAAGGTACAGGAAGCCTCACCATTGTATTTCCCATTCCTCTCGTAGTCCTCCAGAAAATGAGATACAACACTAGTTGGAATCACATAGCCGATATTTTCAGCCTCATCAGATCTGTAAACCTAAAAGAAATGTCTCATAAGAACATCACGCTAGGACGTATCTGCAAGAAAATGTGAAACTAGGACTTAACAACATCCTAATAAACAGCAATGATTTTTCAGTAGGTGTCCCAGGCCAAAGGATTCTTCCTATATGGTAAATAATAAAAGCTAGGTTGAAGACCTAAAAGATTCTGCTATTGAAATTCGATCAGAAAACCTACCTGAAATGCAACTCCAATACACTCTCCCTGGTCATTGAATGCTGGGCCACCACTATTACCTAAAAAATAGCTAGCATAAGAAATGTTGCATGAAAAGAAAAAAAATGCACTTCAACCGGAAGAGCCAAGTGAAAATTATACGGAATAACATATTTGTTGAAAGGAACCATACCTGAACAAGCTTAAAAGTAGAGGCAGAGCTGGGGGTCCTTGAGGACCAAGTGCACACCCGCCACAAATAAAAAAGGAGTAGTTTTTTCCTGAATTCTTTTTTTATTTATTTTTTTTAAATATACGCACGCATGCACACACGCGCATACTTAAAAGCTTTTGCATATCAACATTAAAACAGATGCAGCTTAGTAGCATGAGTAAAAGTCATGGCATCAAATATCTGCTTTTGGCTCCCCTCAGTAACAATTCTACATTTTACTTTTGGAAACTTTGGTGCAATTAGTCCTAACTTTAGCACGAGCAAATTTGCATCCAGCATTTAACAACTAGCGCAATATTTTAGAGATAATTATTTCCTTTGGCTTGAGTTGACAATTATTTATGAGGAAAGTTGTGAAAATTGTTTACTGAATAAGATCCTTGTAGTAACAGAAAGTTCCGCAAATTTCTTCTTCTTCTTCTTTTTTTTTTTTTTTGCTTCCCCCTTTTTCTAATACATGAACTGAAGAGAATTGTGATTTCATACATTTATCACAAGAAAAATTTTACATCTGTTTAATTTTATTTTTTTATAAAATGTTGGTGATTTCCTCTTTTTGTTATTTTAATTATTTCAGGTTTAACTAACACAAAGAAAATTACAACATCATTAATTTTTTTTTTAAGGAAAAATATGTGAATTTAGTGTTCTCTACAAATGTCATTCTCTACAACTATCAAATTGCCACCAGTCGACAACTGCCATAATGCTCCCCATATCAAATCAAAAGACCTAGCTCCACCATCCAAAAATTACTTATAAGCAATTTTTTTTGGTGAAACGTGTCAAAAATCGCCTTATTTAAATATTCAGCAGATGGTATAAAAATTTCTACAAGATAACAAGATTCTACTTACAGCTGAAAAGATAATTCACTTTCTTCTTTATAAACATTGGCCCAACAATCTCAGTCAGAAAAGAGAAAGTCCTAGTCACACAATGTATACTTACCGGGATTTATTGCAGCATCAATTTGAATACCAAGTAACTCAGATGAGCCATGGGCATATGACGTAACCTGAAAAGTAGAAATAAGTTAAATGCTAAACTCCATTATGAGTAACTGGGAAGCTAATAATCCAGGAATAAGAGCCAGCTGTATGACTGAACCCCCCCTTTTTTTGGCTACAATGTCCTCGGGATCTGCTACTTTTGGTCCCGGTGAAATAGTTTTCAGAAAGACCTGCACGAATGATTGGATTCTGGCTGATTCACTAATGCAATCAGAATAAATCTTCTGGCTTCTCAATCTTAAATGAAAAGGTTAACTGGTTTACTGTTGATCCATCCAATAAATAAATGAATTCATCTAGCCATAATTCATGAAAGCTAGTATTCAATAACTGCTTACCATTGTAGCAACTAACACTAGGCCTCTTGATATGAATTATCCATAAGAGCAAGTTTTCGTATCATTTTCTAGCTCAAGTTGGGAGATATTAAGTTTGGATTTTCTCATTCTTAGTATGCCTTGGGGCTGCTCTGAAATTGCAATCACATAATTTTAGATGACAGCTGCAAATTGTTTATGGGACTCATCTGCAAATTATTATGCCTTTTTTTCCTAAAGTCATCAATGATATTCTATCAGTTTTAACTCAAAAATCTGCATGTAACATGGACAAGTTAGGATCATACTTTTTTCCCAGAAAAATAACAATAAATAAATAAGGAGTCACAAACTACTCCTTATACCTTTGTTTATTTATCCAGAAATTCATTGTTTATAACTAATAGGATACAGCCAATGATAGTTGCTACCAAAATAAAAATATTGGATTATAGTTAACAGAGCAACAATAGTAATATACATGCTTTTCATCAATGATTTAGGACTTTTAACTCCAAAATTTGCATGTGGGCCTGTCAGGATCACACATCTCGAACATTCACAGTAACTCGTCAAACCTCACTGTTAACAAACTCTTACTGATTTATCCAAAAGTTCCTAGGTCAAAAAATAATAGCACAAAGGCACTGATAGATACCACTTAAGGGCTTGTTCTAGGTAGCTTTCTTTAAAGGGAAGTTAGATTTATAGGAGAATGTGTGGTGAAAATGTAAAGAAAAATTATTGGGAAGTGTGAAAACTTGTTTTTTGTGGAGAATATGTGGTTGGTATTGATTTAATAAATTTTTTGCTTTACACAAAGCTCCCAAGAACAAGCTCTAAATGTTGGACAAGCAGTCACTATGTTGATGCGTGCCACACATTGATACAAAATAATAAAACCTGAAAGAAGTGGAACAAACAAACCTCTATTCTTGACACCACTCCCTTTGTTACCGATATGGTATCTCCACCAAGAGGATATCCGACAACAGTCACTGCGTCCTGCCCATTTGGAAGAAAAGGAATACTTAGATATTTGTGTTTTGAGTTGCAACAGCAGCATAGATGGTAGAATTGTCAGTTAATCATAAGCATGTATCCTTTGCAGGTTTCCACTTATATAACACATGAATTGGTAAACTAAGTAACTGAACTAAGCATGCCATATCGCATGGCAGAAAGCAATTAAAATTTGGCATAACAAACGGATGACTAGAAGCATTGCTATCAGAGTTATACAGGCAAGCCAGAGATTGATATTGAGACTTTAGAAATCTTATCTACATTTCTACATTTATTAAATAAAATATCAACAAACCAGGTTCAGGAAAGCGTTCCTTCAAATCTTTCTAAGCCACAACCGTGTAATTGCATGCAATGAAAGAAACTATGAATGCCACATACAGTATTAACTATTAAGCTACTGCCTTTTCTTCTTTATTTCTTTATTTTTTATTTTTTTTTTTTGGGTGGGATTTTTTTTTTTTTTTTTGGCCCCCGGGGGGGGGGGTGTGTTGTATATGGATTATTGACTATCTATTAACCCATGACTGAGAATTGGCTTAAAACAATCAAAATGGGTTTGAGCTCTTGAAGTTTCAAAGAAGAGTTCAATTTTGATTCAAACTCTTGAACGGATAAACATTATTATCCTTTTGCAAGTTGGAAGAAAAAATTCGATCCAAATTTGAACTCTTGACAACTAAGCATTAGATGTCAATCAAACTTGAAGACTGATAGAGGTTGTGACAAACAAGCACTAGTTGTCCATGGAGATGAGGAATCCAGATTTGAAGTCCAACAATAGCTAGCCGCAACTAGGCATTAGTTGTCAATGACAGTGGCTCTAGCTGTACAAAAAAAGGGCTTCGGCATTGTAAAACTTACCACCAAGAGAGGAGACAGAAGTATAAGCCCAGCATTCATGTTCTCTTTGAGGTTTATCAAAGAGGAGGATAGTTTGAATGTGGTGAAGCTTTGTTCTTGGGGTTTTGGGGTTCAATGTAAATGAGAAATCTATACGATTGTAACAATTTTTCATATCTTGGAAATTCCTAGGCTTTGACAGCCCGTAGTTTTTCTCCAGATTTGGAGTTTTCCACATAAATTTTGTGTTGTATCCTCTTGCATTTTCATATCTCCTATTCATTTGATTTATTCAACATTGCGAGGTTAATCTAGTGATTGTTTGATTCTCATTACTATCAATTCAAACTATAAGGAGGAAATTATAATGAGGTAAAAATAAGTGGTGGAGATTTAATGGAGATTTAATGAAGATTTAAAATGTGTGATTGTACTTAAGTAGTTGTCAAACCAATGGTAGGTAAAATTATAACTTGACTTTGAAAAAGAGAAAACAACCACCTAGAAAGTTTTCTAGGTTGATTTCCTAAAAACCTAGAACTTCAGGTCCAGCTCAGGTCGCTCAACTTGTAGAGGAATATTAATTTTGAGTTAAAACTGCCTAGGACGCACCAACACAGACACGTGTTAAACACAATATGAATTGCACATGTCGCCACGTGATTTTTTTGGAAAAGTACTGACACAACACCTAATTGATACGTTGAATAAATAATATTTTTTTAAATTTTGTGGTTGAAAAAGCAATTCATATAAAATTGTTGCATAAGAAAATAGAGTTGCATTTGAAGTTAGGGTAAACTTGTGTTTAAAAATAATTTCAGATCCAAATATGTATTAATCGAATATTCAGTTATTTAATAATTTTACTTTTTCTCCTTTTCAATTTACAAATAAAAGTCATCGGCTCTTTTTCTTCCCCAGTATTGGCTCTTCTTCTTCCCCCTTTTCCCCAGCAACTAGGATTTGAGATAAATGTGGGGCCACTACCCCAAACTGAAAGACCTCAAGAAAACCGAAGACCCATCACCCAGAATCCAATTTAAACACTACTCTGTATTCCTTTTTTCTTATTGTTTTCATTTACATCGGCGTGTCGTGCTCATTCAAAATCTAGAGTGACTTTCCAACACACAAGTGTTGGATGGTATCAGTGACCAACAGTCCCGCACCCCAGACGTGTAGGTGCTTCCTAGAAAACTTCAATATGCAGTTAAAATGATACATAAGAATCATTTGGGAGCAGACAGCCGCATAGTTATATAAACCTATAACCATCAATTTAGAACTGGCAGATGTGTAGTTACAGGAAATTGAAAGGATGGCTATGAAGTAATTGTTAGCAAAACATTGCCACTCGAAAAAACAAACTTAGCCCCTTTCCTAGAACCAGAAACAGGAGCAGCAACTTTGCTCATTTCCCCAATATGGTCATGAGCAACACGTATTACACTGAGATCAAGAACCTCTAGTCAACAATCTGGGAATAAGTTCTGTGAGTAACTTACAACATTTAGTTATCTACCATGACGTTTTAATAAATTACTCTTACAACTGATATCTATATTTCCTTCTTTTTGAGTATTTTATCTCACAAAGACCTATCCAGTCAGGCAGTCACTGTGAAGCGAAAACCATGATTTAAGTACTTGCTTGCATCATACGTGAAATTTTAGAAGAGCTCTTCATCTGATTATTTTTCCATTCTTTCTACTCATTACAAAATCATTAGATTTAAGTGATCTTGGAAAATGTTCCTACGCTGTCAAAATATACTGGCATCAAACAGACGCAAGAAAAGACATATATTCAAAGAGATAGTGTCTACTGTCTAGCCATACTAAATCAATTTCCATTACATTAAAGTACTACCAAGGCAATGGTGATCTCGTAGTTATCTTCTAGAGTGAAATATGACCTCACAGCATTTAGGACCAGATTAATGAAAAACACTTGCAAAGTGAGAAATTGAAATAACTACATAATGCCTATTTTCAATATAAAAAATTATATATGAAGAAGCAATAATAATTGCTTGATGTTGGGAGAATTAATAAGACAAATTAAAAGCACCTGCAGACGAGGCAAGCGTCCAAACTGAAGGGGCTCAGCTCCATTCCAAAACTCCTTGCTTTCAACAGAAAGCAGAGCTATGTCACATTCTACTCCTTTCGCTAGAACCTGTAAATCATATCACTGAGTAGAGAGTAAGTTCCACCTACAAGATCTGAAACTGATTCTTCACCACTAGGACTGCCTCACAACATCAAGAGACAAGTAAATGTATGAAAGCAAAAGGAAACAAGGATATAACCATCGGGGAAACCTGAAAAAGCCAACTTGAATAATACGGTTATGAGTCAGTATCGGAGGGGAAATGTAAGTGTGTCTGTAATTATATTATCATGTTATAAGGACACCATAATATTGCAAATCAATAAAACACAACCACGTGAACTAAATACTAACAGCTCAAAACCAAGTTATGTTGTATTGAAATTAGATGCATTAACATTGATTATTGATAAAAGCAGTTTCAGGACACTGAAATTCGAAAAGGAAAGGAGGTAAAAAATGAAAGGTGAAAAGAGATCCCTGGTATTGAATACCACAGCATGTAAAGGATGCATAATAATATCAGAAAACAATGTTTGTTACTTGCAATCAGGCTCAATATAGGAGGACAAAAAACTCATGTATGCAAGAAGATTGGCATGGTTTTGATCTCAACTTTATTGGTTAATAATGATCATTGAGCCATAGCTCTGGTAGTGACTAAGTAAAAGAGGAATATGATTATATTCTCTCTAAGAATGCTACCTTGGCAACATATTTAGTGTCATCTCCCCTTTTCTTCACTTTGACCTGCAACAAAATGCAAAAGGTGTACCATAAATAACTTAAGCAACATTGTTGTGCACTTTCATGAAGAGGGCAAAAAAAGAAATTGGAATCAGAAGTCCTGAGTCTACCAAACTTGCCAACAAAAACAGAATTAACATAATAAAATGATAATGCCAAACCAGGACATCAAGTTCAGAATGTTCATAACCAAGTCCAATATATAGGTACTAGTTTATATGGATTAAAACATAGATAACTAGATTTAAAATTTTAATAGGATGTCCCAGATCCAGATGTCAACGCAAGAAGCCACATGGATAGCCAACAGGACTTTTCAATAAGAAAAATAGTGACATTAATCAAGGCAACAAAATATACATGTGAGAGAACAATGCTTTAAGGACATTAGGAAACAATAATAAAGAGAAACCCAAGAATGATGCATCACAATCGTCCAGCTAAAACAACTATAGATAAGCAGGAATACGTTTTTTATTTAGTACTGATTTGTTCATCATAATATTGTTCAAGCAATATGTTTTTATCATCTCTCAGGAGTTCCCCCCTCTATTTCAGGGAACACATACAGAATTTCACCCTCAAAAGAGAGATTGTAAACAACCATCAACAGAATTTACGTAAACTCACGCTTTGATGGTAGCTAAATTAGCAGAAGTGTAATTTACTCAACCAAAAACTGTCAGGAAATATGGCATCTAACCTTTTCCCCCCTTACTGAGGTTCTTTAAGTACAGATTAGTTCTAGACCTGAAGAGTTATCATGTCCAATCCACATGTCACTCCAACTTCACTTACGTGATCAGTGATCAATTGGGACAAATATATGGCAATACGTACTGCTTAAAACATGTGCTCTTCTTTATTAGGAATGCAAAACTAGCACATAAGCCTTAGATGTCAGATTTCCTGGTTTCAAGTGACATCCTGACTTGTTAACCAAATTTCCAACAATCTTGAGCACCTCAACTCAATCAAGCATGCAGCAAATCCAAATAATTAGAAAATGAATAATCAGCCAGATTCAAATCATTACAGCTCCATTTACCATAACATATCTATCCCATGTTCACAGATAGAAGCTCAATGCTAAATTAGCCCTCTGGCTCTGGTAAAATCATTAAGCCTCCTTTGTTATGCAACATTTACATGATCAAGAAAACTAAATGGCATTAAAGGCATCAGAGCTTACCTGCGTATCATGTTCAACACAGTGTGCATTTGTCAAAAGCTTCCCGCTCCCAATCATAAAGGCACTGCATAGTACATGAAAATGTTAATATATATGAAATAAGTATTGTATTGCATACACATGGATATACCACAGGCGTTATGTTAAAAGAAAACCTCTCTAAAATGATTTCAGATTCTATTTCCAGAAAATGACATTCTCTGGGAAAGTCATAGGATAGAGGACATTAAAAATACCTTCCAGTACTTTGATACTGCCGTTGTTTCTGCCAAGGAAGAGAGTAATCTGGAGCGGTGTGCGTGCAGTAAACCTAAATGAAGTGATAGAAGAAGGTAAGAATTGACAACATAAGAACCAGAAAAGTTTTAAAATTTATCAGCCAACACCAAATGCAATCTAGTCGTCGTTAATGTCTTTTAAGAAAAAGGAAAAGGAAAGAAAGAAAGGAGCATTCATGAGGAAAATAATTCGTGAACATGGTGTATTTACAGAAGCATATTCTAGATAATCGTGTTCAGAATAATTTCCAGTAGATGGTAATTGCTGAATACCATCAAATAGACCTGTAACTTCAAATGTCAAATACATGGGTAACGGGTTCATGGCAATTCTAAGAAAAATCATGTTACTTTGGTAGTATAAACAGTTCTCACTTTGTGATAGAACCAGAAGTGAGCCTTCAGTTTGGTTCAGTTCAGTTTTACATAAACCATTCCGACACAATTTTGGCTCAGTTTTGGAACTGAACTTTTTCTTCATTGTGCAACCAATATATTTATTTTGAAATATATGAATCATTCCCAAAAGCCAGAAGTTTAACTTAACATTAACCAACACCCAGAAAGCTCCCAAAGCCGAAACCATAAATCATTTTCTCTTATCCCAAAGCTCAATCACCAACATTCGTTTACACCACTAAGTTTTTGTTATTAACTTATTAGACAATTATTTGTATGAATATTGAATTTGATTCTAAGATGTAAGTATTTTCAAGTTATAGTTGTGGTTTATGTTAGTTTTGTGAAGATAATACTTTTTTCGTTGCTTGAAACTTACGTGTAGTGGTTTAATCTTTGGAAGTATTTATTATTAACTTACGGTAACAATTTTTCATATGCCTTTAACTTTTGAAACGACGGTTTCAAACAAAAAGAACAACTGGCACTAAAAAAAGGTAACATATAAATAAATAAATTAAAAAGACAAAAAAAAAAAAAAATTGGGCATTGGATCTGGGTACTGTTCTCCTCTTTCGGAACTAGAATTAAATGGATTCCCTTCTGCAGCTACTTTGTTGTGTCAATTATCAATTGACTGCACATATATAATAATACCTTAATGACTAATCTGGATGCTAAAAATCTGTGTCTAAACCAAGCTACTCCTCCAAGGTAATAGTTTAGAAGGAGCATCCGCTTGCAAGTCAAGTGTCACGGTATTTTATAAAATATAAAATGCGATAAATCACATCTTCCTCTAATTCTTCTGATATTCAGAGGAGAAGGAGGAGGAGGAGGAGGAGGAGGAGAAGCTAACTAGTCAAGGCTCAATAGTAAGCAAAGTATAGGACTGCAAACAACGTGAGAGATGAAAATGCACTGCGTATAAGATAAAGGAAAAGGAAGTATTTGGCATCCACCTTTATCAAGAGGATAGCAGAGCACAGTCTAAAATTTTGATAACTAAAAACAGAATTGAGTATTTACCTTGACAACAGCATTAAGAAATGTGGAATCTTGAAGATTAGCAGAGTCTACCTGGAACCCACAAAAGTAATGGCTTAAATAATACAACAAAATATCCCTGAATTCCAGTCAAAATAAGGCACTCATAACTTTTTCACAAAAGAATATTAAAAATGGACTTTCATAGAATAATGTACTGCAGCTCTAGTTTTGTTCACAACAAGTTTTTGGGATTCTTTTGGGAAAATTGCTAAATATGAATGTGAATTGTGATGTAATCGGAAACATGTCAGCAGCATAACTGCCATCACACTCGAATTTCAGCAACGCAACCATCTAACTGTGGAGCAGAAATAATGAAGCAAATGGGGCAGTTAGGTCGGATTGGGGTGCAAATGAGAAATAGTAGAAATAGTTTCATTTACTTCAATGGAGCAGAGACTGAAGGAACCAAGAAAGGCTGTTTTCAGTAACTGATTGCAAGCTGGGCCCGATATATTAACTCAGGATGATACAATATCAAATTTTAGAATAAGAAAACATGCAAAATTAAGAATCATAAGCATGAAATTTCCATTTATGACTACTTTAAGTGGACTCCTACAGCAATCAACAAATAAATAAGGAAAAAATATGAAAATATATGCTTCATTCAAGGTTGAGAGCAGCTTGAACTTTCATGAACCAAAATCAATGGAAAACAAGTAGCCAAAAGCTATAGCCCAATACAGCACCCATGCACAGCTGCTGTAGCACCATTGATTTTATAAATGGCAGGCACTAGATAATAACAAGCATTCAGTAATTTATCGAGGAATATTACTAATTATGCGAGGGAAACAAGAATATAGGACTGATCAGCTGCCATGGAAGATGATCAGCGATATATAGTAATACAAAGATGAAAGGTCAATTCTAGATTCTTCAACCTATAGTTTACACAAAATTATGGGTTTTTTGACGTACCAATTGGAGCAAAATCAAAAGGCTAGCTAGCTCTTTTTGAATTTCACTTCTTTCCTTCCCGGTTAAAAAGAAACATATACTTGAAAGATTTCAAGAGAATTACAATGTAAATTTCCTGCGTACCCGTTGGTCTTTTGACTCAAATAGAGCTCCCTTGTTCCCTTTCCTCTGCAAACCAGATGATCTGAACGAAGTTGACTGAGATCTCCCTGCTTTTTTCCGACTACTTTGGCCATCTGCATTGGATAAAGGGTGTTCATCTCTTGATCTCCCTGGGAATTTCTGTGAAACACCTTCCCTCTGAAAATAACAAAAAGGAAAAAAAATCTCCTGTTTGATTTGGATTTTCCAAAATCAATTCTCCCTCAAACTCATTTTTTAACCATGCATTATCTATTAAAATAATCTTGCAAAAAGATTCGTAACTTTTCCTTACTTTTCAACCACACTTGTTCTCCCAAAAATTACTTTTTCACAAAATCAAACACACGGGTCTATAGTAGCTATTGAATTAAATTTGTAGAGATTGCAAAAACATTAGACTAATGAACAGTAAACATATGCCAAAACTGCTAAAATACACCTGAAACTTCTCAGGAGTTGGTGTTAAAGCATTAAGGTCACGTCTGGTTTTGATTCCTAACCCCCCCTCCCGAGGAAAAAAAAAAAAAAAATCAATCGTCACTCAGACTCGTTTCTAACCAGACATTATTCATGAAAATAATTAGCACGTAAGGTCGTAGCTTTTCCTTGCTTTTCAATCCCAAAAAATCACCTTTCACAAAATCAACTCTCAAAGAATCTAAACCATACACCCTATAAGCCTAAATGAGGGAAAAGCATGAAGAAAAGTTATCTGATAAAATTATTGGATCTTCAAGTTCTTATTATGTATTCATTTTAGCTGTACTTTATGTCACGTGTTAATATTTTGGCAGCAAAACCTGGACTAGTTGCAGATAAATTTGAATGCTCGTAATCATATTACATGGCGCAGCCTGTAATGAATGAAACCACCTTCTAGTTTATCATTCATTTAATCGTATTGCATGTGCTCGCGCCAATATTTTAGCTGCGGAAATTGGAACAGTTCTAGAGAAATATGAAAGCCTGCGATAAAATTACTTCACAACCTCATTTAACCAAATTAAGGTTGCAATTTGGTTGGTGTCTGCTGAAATTAAACTCGAAAATTCTTCAGCACATTAGCTCACTTTGCAAATTTATTAAGTATAATGACTAATGCAAAATTCAAATCGAAACAACTCATGAAACCTCAATATCTTCTATACAGGATAGCAAAAATGAAAACAGCTTCTGAATTGATATGGTGTAGGTACCCTCTCATCTTAACTCTTACAATATTGGAGCAGGGCGCTATGTTGGATTTTCGAGACATGACAGGGCGCTATGTTTCATAATGGCGCCAATCGAATTCTTTTCGCCAATACTAATACCATGTCAACAATCTCATAACTTAGTGTCAACCTTCCGATAGGAAATGCATAAAGTTATTATTTCCATATCATTTACTCCATTTGTAATATAAAACATTCAAGACTCAACACACCATATGACTACTTGCATTCGAGAATCAACGGAGAGAATATTATTCCAAAACAGAGTATAAAAGAAATTTAAAAAAATACAGTAATGACTTTCCTGGTTTGTTTTACCTTTGTGCTGAATCTACTCGGCGTTTTCCTCGGCAATTTCTGTTTAGAATTCTGATTCTGATTTCGTTCCTTAGAGGAATTAACAATAGAAGTCAGAAAACAAGTAGGTCTACGGGAGGTGCAGAAAAGGCGTTGGGATGTTAATGAATAACGGGAAGTGGAGGTTGTGGAAGAAGTGAGCACTGAAAACCAACAATTTGCGGCCGCCATTGCCGTTAACAGGCAACTTTTGGAAGAGAAATGAAATGCAGCAGAGTTCGGGTATTTTAAGTTGAAGTAGAAAATAAAGGTTTTAAACTTCGGGATTGTTTTTCATTTTCCCCCTTATCCACTCGCACCCAGTGTCAATAGTCCGTCGTGCTGCTCTGCATTTGTAATGCCATGGGTGGGGATGTGTTCTAGAAAATGAGGGGTCAAAACTAAACATTGAGTTTAGGGGCGCCAATACAGATAAAAGTATAATTAATACGTAATAAAACACAAAATGCAATAAAATGTAGAACTCAAACTCCAAGTATAATCGTCACCCAACTTAGCTTTTTAGAAAGGGTCAAGTGAAGAGAGAAAAAACTCAAAATTTTACATTTATCCGATTTTCATCTGTTTTTTCCTTCAGTTTTCTTTTTCTTTTAGTTATTTTTCTCTCTTTTACAATACTTTTTTCTCATTTTTTCTTTGTGTCGTGTCGTTTTTAAAATTACACTTTCATCCCTATCTTCTCCACCATCTCATTAAGATATGACTGTATTTATTTTTCATCCGTCTCAAATTATAAGTCACTTTCTATATTGATATGTAGTTAAAATGTTAGTTTACTCATGTACCCCTATTTAATATATATAGTTATTAACAAAATAAAACTTTTAAAGTGATTTGAGTGATTTGGATTGAACATATGTACATGCAGTTATCCTTTTATATATATATATATATATAATATATATATATATATAATTAGTCAAATTATATATATATATAATTAGCTATCGGTCAAAATCCAAACAATTAGTCAAATTTCGTCACCCAAAACGAAAATGTTATGGCGTCACTCTTTTATATTTTTTCATTTTTACCCCTTGATATATAGCTAGATTAAGACCAAAACTTCCAATTATCTGTATTGTTCTTCTTCCCAATTCCAGGCCCTAATATTTATCTATGCATCACTCATCCTCTCCTCTACGTCGCTCAAGGATTTTTCCAAGGACAACATTCGTCTCATCAAGGGATAGACGTAAAGAATTCACGAAACTGGCAACTCAAACTATGATTTGGTCCGTGCTGATGGGGTTCGTCAGGTTCTTTGTCAAGTTGATTTTCACCCCTCTCAGCAACATCATTTTTTTGCCTTCTTATCACAAATGAGGAAGAAACTCTCAGATCAATTCAGTAAAGTGAAAAATGATCTCTATAAAAGAGTACAGCTATCGAACTACCTAAATGGTATACTAAAGGACTATTCTGTACAAAATGTAAAATACAAGGACTAACTAATATAAAATGCAAACTTTACGCTTAACACTCCCCCTCAAGATGGGACATATATAAATTGTCAACTCCCATCTTGAGAAGAAGATCTTTGAATTGGCTTGGATGTAATCGTTTTTTCATCAAATCTGCCACCTGCACTTGCTGGAAACATGAGCTGGTTTGATTATTCCTTGAGATCGGAAGAGCTTCTCTCTAACAAAGTGGCAATCTATTTCTATGTGCTTTGTCCTTTCATGGTACAGGGGGTTGGAAGATATATGCAAAGGCGATTGGTTGTCACAATATAACTGTACTGGCAATGAAAATCCAACTCCCAATTCCTGTAGGACTGATAATGACCTGACAACTTCACAAAGCACCCTTTGCCATTGCTCTATACTCTACTTCGACAGAAGATCTAGCCACTGTCAGCTGCTTCTTTGACTTCCATGATACAAGTGAGTTCCCTTAAAATACCCAATAGCCTGTCACTGATCTTCTGGTGTCCACACATGCTCCCCAATCTGCATCAGTGTACACCTTAGTTGGTTCCAACTATCTGAAGCTGTAAATAAAAGTGCCTCTCCAGGTGAACTCTTAACATAATGTAGAACTTTATGCATTACATTCAAATGTGGCTTCTTGGGCTTGGCCAGGTTTTAGCTCAGCTTATTTACAGAATATGATAAATCTGGCCTTGTTACTGTCAAATACAAAAGTCTATCAATGATTCTTCCATACATTCCAATATCGGCCAGTTCTTCTCCCAGATCTTGACTGAGTTTTAGATTACAACCTTTGGGAAATAAATATGCCCTTTTCTAATCTAGCAATCTCCAGTCGTAAGAAGAATCTCAATGGACCTAAATCTTTTAGCTTAAACATTGAGTTTAACCTATCTTTAAAAATCTGAATGGCTCTTTCATCACGACAAGTTATCACAATATCATCTACATAAACAAGTAGTGCCATAAAATATTTCTCAGTCCTTTTAACGAACAATGAATGATCAGTGAAAATTGTTTAAATCCTTCCTACAGTATGGCATTGGTAAATTTGGGCATTCCGTTGCCTAGAGGTTTGTTTAAGCCCATATATTGATTTGTTTAGTCTACAAACTGGATTATTAAATCTCTCAATTTGCCCCTTAGGACTGTACCCAAAGGGATAGTCATATACACTTCCTCAGACAAATCACCATGCAAAAAAGTATTATTTATATTTGGCTGATGCAAAAAACCCATCCACATGTAGCAGCTAAGGCCAAAATCAGTCTAACAGACACCATCTTAGCAATAGGAGCAAAAGTATCAAAATAATCGATGCCCAGCTGTTGTGTGTTTAGCCACAAGTTGGGCCTTGTATCTCTCAATGCTGCCATCGGAGTTATGTTAATCTTGTAGACCCACTTGCAACCAATAGGTGTATGCCCTGCTGGTAAATCCACTATTGTCCATGTCTTGTTCTCTTCAAAAGCCTTAAGCTCTAGCTGCATAGCATCTTCCCACTCAGTAATCCCTACTGCCTGATAATAAAATTGAGGTTTAATATCATTAGTCACAGCTAAAACAACAGCCTTAAAAGATTGATTTAGCTTGCTATAAGATAGATAATGAGATATAGGATGCTTGGTAGAATAGAGTGAATTAGCACCACAGAGATAATCCTCAAGATATCCATGCTTCCTTTTATTTCTTTGAGGTCTTACAACATGTATAGGCTGTGAATCTGGAGAAGAAGGAACTCCCTGATCAGAAGCAGGTACGACTGACACAATATCCTCATTTTGAGGTATTGAAATAGATTTATCAGAAGGTAGAATAGGTAAGACGTGTGCCGGAAATTGCATATCAAGATCTGACAGAAATGACTGATCAGAAAAGGGGAACACAAGTTTATGAAAAATGACATCCCTTGAAATGAAAAGCTACCCGGACTAAATATCTAACAGTTTATATGCCTTCATACCTATAGGATAGCCAAGAAATATGCAAGCCCGTGCTCTGGGACTGAACTTATGTCTAGCACTCAATAATGTAGAGGCATAGCAAAGACAACTAAACACCTTAAGGTGACTATAATTTGGTACCTTTGAGTGTAACAATTCAAACGGTGTTTTATACTTCAATAAGGGAGAGGGCAACCTATTTATCAAGTGTGTTGCTGTCAAGACAGCATCACCCCAGTATTTGAAAGGAATACCCAATTGAAAGATAAGACTCCTTGTGACGTTCAACATTTGCTTAATTTGGAACACTCGAGGACCGTTGCTCTGATGAAATCTATCGTGTAGGTCCTTCCAACATCATACTCTCTGCTATTTCTTTTGACACAGCATGTAATATCCATGACATGACTATGGAATTGCATTGACGCCATTGATTGTACAAAGGATCAACAGTTTGGGTTTCATAAGTGTTTCATCCACAAATCTGACTTTATTCTTAGCAATGATCAACGCCATTCTTATTGCTCTACTCCAAGAATTATAATTCTTCCCAATCAGAATAGTAGAGACAAGGGTGATACCTAGACTGTTTGAATTACTCAAACAATACAGATTATTGACATCTTCAATGCTGAAATTGTTTCCAACTCCTCGATTCCGTGACTCCATGGTTACTATTACAGGAGTGGGTTATATTATGAAAAGAGATCTGGGTTCGAGAAAGGCACGGTTCAAAACAAGGTTTAGTTTTTATCTCTCTCAACAGCTTCATTTTCTCTTATTGTTTCTGATGCCGGCCTCACTAAAATCCTAATGCCACGTTTTTTGTTTGTTTTGGAAAGGAGTAAGGTTTTCTTCATTTTGATATCTAAGCTCGAGAATGAAACTAATCGAGAAAAGGTATTTAGCTAGTGAAAGTTGATTTCTTATGATTGTTTTCCTATCATTCTAGTGTACCTTTTGAGTACATTAAAGTTAACCTACAAGGGCTTTTCGGCTATTTATCATAGAAACAAGATAATATTTTACTCCAAACTCTATTCTCTACTATTGTTAATAATAGGTGATTAGTTCTTTGATGCTTTTGGCTTGAAGTCTTAAGCTAAAGTTGGTATGATTATAGTTAGTTTTAGTGTAATGTCAATATAGTGCTTGATTAAATTTTGCCGGTGATGATGGATAATCAAAAATTTCTTTGTAATTTTAACTGGTGAATATGATGTCTAATTAGCTGCTTGGAGGAAGAGTGATGTTGCCTTAGAGATATTTGAGATTGCTTATGTTAGTACTTTCAGGAGAACGAAATTATAAGAGCCAATGGCAAGTTATGGAATCTAAAATACATTGCTATATTGTAGTTAGTTGCTTTGCTCTTCTATTTTGGCTTCTTCTTTTATGTAACTTACAATACCTTTGCATTGGTCTAGGTCGTCAAGATGGCAGTCGTAACTAAGATGAGTGTTCTAACTATGGTAATGTCAATAATTTACATGTAATTCCGTTGGTGTGTATAAATAGTTTTTATTAATCGTATGAAGTTTGCTACATAGAGATTAGCATTCTTACCATTGTTTTGATTCTTATTCGGGCAATGTATGATGATAATCTGCCAATTCCCAGATGATATATGAGCAGTTTTCTTCTATTCTTGACCCTTTGTCTCCAATAACGTTTGATGGTCAATTTTACTCTCCGCACCAAATTTTGTGTCCTCACTTTATCTACCTACCACTGAAGTTGGTGCGCCAAAAACATACATATATTATTGTCATTTATCACAGTGAAATTGAATGGAATGTTGATGATGGAATTCAAGTTTGTTTCACATCCATTTTTTGTCTTTATTTTTAGTTTTTGAATCACTTAAGGGGAATCATTTCAGTTTATAGAAGGATTTGACATATTACATGTAACGATTCGCTCCACTTTGATATGATATTGTCCACTTTAGGTTTAGCTTACACGGTTTTGCTCTTGAATTCTCACCCAATGGGCTTTATGTCAGATGAAATGGATCTCTTAACTTAAGAACTGGTCTCCTTTTTTTCACCCAAGTAATATGGGATTGAATCATCCTATCTAAGGGGGCTCAACGAGATCGTTGGCCACATTTATGGTTGGGTTCTGCTCTGATACCATCTGTAACGACCAACTCTACTTTGATATGATATTGTCCGCTTTGCGCATAGCCCGTACGGTTTTGCTCTTGAGTTCTTACTTAAAAGACCTCATGTCAGATGTAGTGGATATCTTAATTTAAGAACTGATCTCATTTTCTTCACTTAATTGATGTGGAATTGAGGCTATGACATTACATGTAAAGTGTGGTGCAGTACAATTACAGACTAATGTTATGTTTAGGTGGTTTTCTTTGTACCCTTACCTTACAATAAAATCAATTTATTTTTCTACTATATGAATGCGTTAATTGATTTCTTTTAAATGGTTGGTCATTAACTTTTAATTGCTTTGCTTTCTTGTAAAATTATTTTTCAAATAATTTTCGTATTGTTTTTATTATGTTGCAATTGTTTAGCAAAGTGAGTATATTTATTTAAAAATAACTGTGGAATTATGAAGAATAATTTCATTTTTTCATTAGAAATGATATTTGTCGGATCTTCTTTTTGTCGTATCAAATTAATAATCTTATTGAAAGTATACGCTGAGATGGTTAAAAGTTTTGCACGTCAGTAGATGGTGTGATTTCCTGAATATTATCAACATGTTTACGCTGCCCTATGCCTTTGTGTAGGTTGCACTTTGTCGGTACTGTGAGTTTTAACTCTTTTATTTATGTGTATCTTATTTGTTTTCTCGTTTTGTAAATCAATCTAAAATTGGGTCAAAATTGATGAATCAGGATGTGGGCTTGCTTGCAAAACTCTCAGAATTCCCAAATGTAAGTTGAAAAGTTGATATTATCCCACATTGACTTGACATTCCTACTTTTAGTGAAAAAGTGCAACTACAAATCAAGTACCAGCGTAATTTATGAGTACTAGCGTAATCTATAAGGTGGATAATATACTTATAGCACATGTCAAATGATGCTAGCATCGCTGGAGAAGGCCGGAGACATGGGGGCACTGCAAAACAAAGTGAGGAAGCTAAGAAGTGAAATTGAAAATTTTGAATTGGAAAAGAACTCTTAGGTTTCTACCTTCACGGCTGAGAAAAATTTTATATGCAATTCGGTACAGAACTATGTAAACTGATTTGATATAGCAACTAAGGAAATCTGCCAAAGTGGAATACAAATGAGAAAATAAAGGCACTTATGAGCAAAATAGTCTTCTTATGAAAGGTTAAAAGTGACTATGCAAGGTTGGAATCTGACTCACACAAAAAGAATGAAAAGGCTTAAGATACTCTATATTTAGGCTAGACGCCTGATGGTTAGAAAGTGGAACAAAGTTTCTGTACTGCTATTTCCCCTTTTGCTTTTCTTGGAAAATGTATTTCAATTATTATTTGTTCTAAATTTTAAGATTTAATTGTTTAGCTGTAGTTGGAATTAGTCAAGATTCTTGTAATCCAATCTTATGAGTTAAATGATAAATTATCCTGTATCCTCTCCTCACTAATATCCAAGAGTTTATTCAAGTAACCACATATGTTGGGAGGGTTGGATTTTGTCGAATTAATCCATTCATTTTTCTCTTTTTGTTTCAATTTTTTTTCCTTTTTTTTGAACAATTTGTGCTACTTCTAAACTTTGTTTCCATAAATGCATTTTCTATTAAAGTAGTATCATACCAATTGTCTCTTCATTTGGTAAAAATAGTAAATCATGCATGCTCATATATCCATAATAGTCTCCTCCTTTTATTACAACATTTCCACTCAATTTTATGGCCAATTGTATCTTCAATACTCTAAAACATACATGATGACGTGATGATATTTATTAACAAGACTATTCATAGTAATAATACAATGATACATAGAAATCAATCATGCTATCAAATACAAAATTTTAGATTTCTCACATGCAACACACATGCCCAAACTGGTTTTGGTTAAAATTGCTTTCCCATGTAAGTAAAGCCTATCATCATTATTGGCATAAATCACGATAGAGTACATTTTGGTTGAATGGATTATACGGTGTTAAAACATATTGAATAATTCTATTTAGACAAACGATGAGACAAAAAGTATGACAAAAAGGACACATGTCTGATGTGATTACCTTTGATGTAAAACTGTTGTGATATGTTAAAAAATAAGATTCGAAAATGTGTCAGTTTTGTTTAAATTACTGTATGTACTTTTGTTCAACTAGCACAATTCAAAGATATTAGTACATAATCATTTACATAAAGTTTTGCACAGACCTAGCTAATTGACAAAAATACCCTCTACTAAACCACAAAAACAAAAGTAATTAAAACATTTTAAATAATAAAATTTCACATTTTGATTACGTCACAGTGTGGTATCAGAGCCAAGTTTCAAAATGACAAAAAATTTAACAAAAATAAAACCTAGAGTTTATAATTTTAATTATGAAAACTAGTTTTTCACCCGCACATTGCACGGGAAAATAATTCACAATGATCTAAAATAAAATTCATACTAATTGCATTGATTTATACGAAATCACAAAGCACAAAAACTCGACAATTAATTTTCTAAATTTCCATTAAATTTAACTATTGGCAATTGTATAACTTTTAAGTAATTGTGAGTTAAACCAATACTTCCCCCTAAAATTTCAAGTGCCACTTCCGAAATTGCTTAAAATAACCCGCAAAAACACAGAGATTATAGAAAGTGGAGTAAAGGCTAGCGAAATGCATTCACAATGAAAACCCATAAAATTATTGAAAATAAAAAGTAAAAAACTTTTTGACAAACTAAATTTTATCGTGATAAAACAAAAACATTATTTATTGTATAGTTATAGATGTATGTGTATCAGTCATATTCATGTACGATTGAACCCTTTTGTGAAGTGCCTTCATATTTTTTACTCTGAAGCTCTAATAATTTTAGACACAAACTCTTTGTTAAACAAAGGCAATCCGGCTTGTAACCATTAATACTACCACCGATAATTATTCATGAATAATAGAATATAAAAAAAGAGAGAGAATTAGAAAGAGAAGAATTTCTATTAACATTGGACTTTTATTTATAAAATACATATACAAATTAATATTACATTAACAGGGCTAGGCATGGGGAAAATTCTGTCCACAATTATAATTGCCATTCTTGACCTCTCAAAGGACCATCTGTATTAAAATTTAGACAAATACATCATCGAGCGACAAAATGAGAGTACACTATCTACGCCAACTAATCATTCAGTTACCCTTTTCTAGTTCTTTCTTTTTTTTCCCTTTTTTCTCGTGATTGAATCCATGCTTATCAATGCAAATGATATCACACTTCAACTTCTTAATAGATTCATTGCCAAAGTTCAATGCTGTCATAATGAAATAAGGAAAAATTTCCCATTGTTAGTGCTTAAAATATCAGTTAACACATTTTATATGTGTTCTCACTATTCATAAGAGTAATTCTCACGCTAAAGTTAGTCATTTTAGTACGGAAACTCCTATTTAAGGACACCACAAAATCCAATGGGGATTGCAAGATGTACAATTCTTAAAAGAAAAAACAAAACAGTTTGTGGAATTATGACTATTATCATCACAATCATAGATTTATCACATATAACTTGTAGTATTCACCCATATTTTTGACAAAGGGACTTTTACATATAACTTCAAAGAATACAAAGCTCCAAAAAAAAAAAAAAAAGCAAAGAAAGAAAGAAAATGCATTTACAGATAACTTTAGAGAACATAAAAAAATTTAGCGCTTCACTGACTGACTATTTCCTTGTGGTCTAAAATGTTGGATTCCACTAACAAGTTTACAAAAACAGTGCAAGAAGATCGGAATTTAGAGCAAGGTTCGAATAAGAAGGCACTAGACTGAGATCCCAAATTAACGGAGAAACGATTGAAATTGAAAATGAAAGAGTGTGAGGATGCTTCATAGAGTGAGAGATTGAAATTAAGATCCCTAACTGCAAATGCTATTGGCTTTCAGTCTCATGTTCACCTCATTGCAAAACTCAAGCTATAAAACAATATATGCAGTGATAAATAAGCATATTTCCTGAGTGGGATGAACAACCAATGATAATTATATATATAGCATGGTTGAAACATCAACCTGCAACATTTAAAAAGATGACACAGATCCAATCAACCTATTATTGATCTTACCAAGACATGTAGTCTTCCCATCTCTACTGGAGTTCAGACTGTGCTCTTCCGATCTCCAAAAAATAAATAAATAAATTATATATCTATATCTTAATGCCTACTGTGAAATGTAAAGATAGATATAATCTAGAAGTGTCAAAGGACAATATTGAATTCTTGTTCTTTTCCCCCTTTTACAGCGTGTGAAAGAACTACTTAGGGGAAACTTCACCATCTTGTGTTAGGAATGCTTTTAAGTTACAACTTAAATATCATTGTAAATCTAGTAAGTTATTTACCTAATAAGGCTTTGACATTTTCTCTCTCTCCTGCAATTATCTCACACTAGATACTCACTTGTGCGTGGTATGAGAAGAATACATATCAAATTATTTTTAAAAAATTAAATACTATGAATTTTTATAAGGTTTTTTTTTTTTTTTGTATGGTGAATGTTTATAAGGTTACGTTACCCAATAATGACTAATTATTTTTTAACATTAACCAAACAATAATATAATTTTTTTTCTTGTCGTCTTAGGTTAACTATAATTTACAACAAATTTTGACCCGATTGTTATCGTTAAAGCAAAATAAATATCATTTTATTTTTTACACTAATTTAGATAAATGACATCATCTGAAATAATTGCTAGTTGAGCGATAATGTGTACTCTGAAAATATTTCTTATTCGAAACCAATAAAGTCAGATATCATAAAAATTATATAACTTCATAATACATAAAAGTAGTCATATATAAAAGAGTCGTAATTATTAATATTCATTTATACTGCAAAAAGTTAAGAAAAAATTGCAATTATAATTTTCAATTGACTTAAACCAGCGATATATATGTTTAGTTTCTATTAATTATAAACTACAAATTTCAAGATACGTTAGACGATTGGATAATCAAATTTATCTCTAACTTAAATAATTAAATGATGATAATTATTTATTAGTTATTAAATTTAATAGTGAATTTTATTTCAAAATGGTGAATGGATAAGACAAAAGTGAATAAAATTTTTTTTTAAAATTGAAAAATTCGAAATACCATACAGACTACAGTAGTATAAAACAAAATATCTAAAAAGACCATACTAACAGATTTTTGGCAGGTAAACTGTGGTACAAAAGTGTCACAACTACTTTCATTTAATTAATATATAGATTTAATACCAAATAATTACTGGCCTTTAGACAGTAAAAATTATGGAAAATTTATACCATTTATATTAATTGGAGAAAGAGGCCTAGGAGCACATAAACAAATAAAGTGGACAAACTTATACTTATTAAATAAGCTAGGATTAAGTATGGATATAACAACATAACAGAATTTAGAACAAGCTAGACAGACAGTACAATTTAAAACTGTAATTGAAACTTTACGAGAAGAATTACAACAAATAATTAGCATAACAAATGATCATAAAGATATAAATAAAACAATACAAATACAAATATTAGAAACAAAACAAAAGGTTAGTGATATGACAAAGCAAGTAACAGGTAAAGAGAAAAACATAAAAGAAATAAAATATAAACTAGAAAATATAGGAAATACTTTAGAGCTATATGAAAAATCATCAGAAATCTCAATAAAACAAATAAATATGATAAGATTAGTAAAAGAAGAAAAAGAAAATATCATGGAATAAAAAGGAATACCTAAAAGATTAGAAATTATTGAGAAAAATATGGTAGTAATAAATGAAAACCTTATAACGGTATATGAAATTATAGAAAAGAAAAAGTCAAAAAGAGAACTAACAGATAAGAAACTAAAAGTTATAAATGGACTTGGAATAAACATGATAACAGAACAAGTAGCAAAATTTATGGAAAATCCTTCAGAAGAAGAATACATAGAAAGATTTAAAAACCTAAATTTAAAAGAAATTAATATGAATCAAGCCATTGTACCAAGGGATCAAATTCCACGACAAATACCACAACAAATGTCACCACAAGTTCCACGAATACCACCTCATTTATGACCAGGTACTAATCAAGTAGTTGAAGAGGCATCAAGTAATATAACAAAAAATACTAATCCCGCAAATAGACCAGATATATATATATATGCTATAAAGACAATATACAAAAAGATGAAATATTTATATACCATAATCACAATATTTTATGAAACCAAGTAGTAGTTATTCTCAGGAATATATATATATATACCTTGGAGAAGCATGGAGAGGCAAATTAGTACGGAAGAAAGATGGTTAGATTTAGGATGTGTACAGGATGTAGATCATGAATTAGAATTATGGATGAAATTAATGGCTATGATGGCTTACACTAGAGAACTTACGAGAAGGCAGTTCCAACTTACAATAGAAAATACATTTATAGGAACCATAGCAAGATGATGGGGAAATACTAGTGATGAATTAAAAACACAAACAAGAGGTAACGACCAAGATGAAATAGAGACTATTTTAAGCAGATATGAAACATTAGTAAGAAAAGAATATACATTAATAACATGGCAAGATACTAAAGAAGAATCTAAAAGGAGGAACAGATATTTACTAGCTAATCTTTCAATATGTGGCATGTGTTATTTTAAACAATTTGCATGTAAATTTAGAGAATACTTTGAAAAATCTGAATATAGGGTATCAACAGGAGTTCATGACTTTATGAATTTGATATTCTTTAAGTTACCAAATCCATGGAATTTAGAACTATATAAAGGATGAATATACTTAACAACACCCCATGATACGTTAGGAGCATGGATAGAATTCATAGAACAAAAACAACAAGAAAAATGCTTACTAGCTAACAATATGTTAAAATACCATAAAGCCTACAAAAGACTGCTGTGATAAATTACAATACAAACATACACAATGGGGATGTCAGCCCTCAAGAAAATATAAGAAGGAAAAATTTTATAAGAAAAAAGAATTTAGGAAACCTTATAAAAAGACATTTAAAAAATATAGGGTACCCTGCGAAAGATATTTAAGGAACAAAGAGAGGGCAAAAAAAAATCCTAAAAATCCTAAAAAGTGTACATGTGGAGAAAGAGGACACGTATCTCAAGAAATGTACCAAAAAAGATAATTTAAAAACATGATGTATATATCACTAATAGAACAAGATAATTACAATTTATTACCTATAGAACAGGAAATATACGAAATAGAAGAACATGAGCTAATAAATACAATAGTGGAACTACAATCATCAGAAAGTGAATCTAGTGAAGAAGAAGATAACTATGATAAAAAATATTATTACATAAATATGATGAAAGAAATAATAGAAGGTGGAGCCTAATATAGTTACCAAGTAGAAGAAAATGAAGAATATATCAATGAAAGACTAATATTTAACCCAAAGAAATATGAAAAAAATTCTGAAATCAAAATTAGATGTAGAACCAAAGAGGTATTTAGCTTTCCATTTTGGCAAAAAACTAAAGAAATAGCATGTCCCAAGAACACATAGTCATCCCGTAGATAGAAGGGACACTACAGGATATACACTAATACCTATAATTAGTGAAGAAATGATAATACAAGAACTAAATCAATTAGACTCTGAGCTAAAAGGGAAAATAGAAAAACATATATTTAGAAGCAGTACAAATCATAGCTAAAGCTTATTTTAAGGAAGGTCCACCAATAGAATTCTATATAATAGATGATAGAATAACTAGTTCAGTATAAGATGCATTAATAGAAAAAGTAACATGAAATCTAATATACCAAAAAGTAAAATTTACAATAAAACCAAATTTCAGTATAAATATGGAAGAAAGAAAAAAAAAGCATTAACATTATACTATAGGCTATGAAACCAGGGAGTAAAACAATAAGTTTAACAATAAGAATAATTTAAGCTTTTACAAGTAAACATGAAATTCAATATAAACATGCTAGAAAAACTTATTTGATAGAACCAATATTTAAAAATCTATGGGAATATAAGACAGCCAGAGAAAATCCTAAAATGGCAATACCAAAAAACATAGATATGGATTTCGCAAATACAAGAAGATTGGAAAAGTCACATAGCCCAGAGATACAATTTGGAAAATGATCTATAATCACAAGAAAGAATAGCAATTATATAGAAAGCAGAACTAGTTTAGAAATGGCAGGAGAAGTGACCATGACAAAAATACACAGAAACATTCCTAGGATGAATCTATCAAGAAATAGTGAAACCACACAATTTCAAATAATGGTAGAAATCAATACTAATGGAGTATGGAAAGAACAAATTGTATTAATAGATACTCGAGCCACTATATGCTACATAAAAGAAAGAAAATATGAAATTTAGAAATGAAAACAACTGTTTATACAGTTCAAATACAAGATTATTTTGGAAATACACATTCAATGGAAAATTTTGCAGAATTACCTATAAAGATAAATAAAAGGATTGAATTTATTTATAGAGTATACAGGAGAGGTAAATACATATCTAATGTTAGGAACAAATTTTTCAAAACAAGTAAAACCTTACAATATACAAGATAATAGAGTATTATTAAAAATAAATAGTGAAAATCTAGTAATACCCAGAATTCCATGAATAAGATACAAGGAGGAAGAGAACATATATATATATATCTTAGTAAAACTGAATTATAGAGGTTATCCCAGTAGAAATTATCACGCTATATTCGATACATGAGCATCATCCTACATATTCAAACAAAATGTATTACCCCCTGAAATGTGGAATAACAAAAAAGAAAATGAAAAGAGATTATACCAGTAGGATTTGATGGAAGTACAAAGCTCGTAACTAAGTAGCAAAGAACGTAAAAATACAAATAGGAAAATACGAACAACAAATACCCTATGTATATCAATTTGATGATACGCCAGAAGATATATTATTAGGACATGACTTTATAAAATAATATTATCCTATAACCATAGACGAGAAAGTGATACTTTCATCTACCCCGTGTCACCATATAGCTATAGCCACTAGAACTAGTGAACCATATAGTATACAAAATTTACCTCATATAGTAGCTCGGCATGGTAAAGATAGACAAAAGTTAACACAAACAACACAATTTATGCCAAATAAAAATAGAATAAACCTGGTGAATGAACATTTTGACCAAATTATGATAAGAAACATAACAGAACAATTAATAAAATTGACAGGGGATAACCCTCTAGAAAAATGGGAAATAAATAAACCAATGGCAGAAATAATATTAGAGGATGAAACTAGGATAATAAGTGTAAAATCAATGAAACACACACCAAAAGATTTACCAGAAATTGAAATGCATATTAAAGAAATGTTAGAAAATAATTTTATAGGAGAATCCAATAGTAAACGCAATAGTCCACCATTCATTATAGTAAATCATTCAGAACAAAAAAGAAGAAAATTTAGAATGGCTATAAATTACAAAAGACTAAATAAATATACTAAGGAATTGAGATATCCAATACCGAACCAACAAGTATTATTTAACCAGATCGAAGGGAAAAGTACTTCTCAAAATTTGATCTAAAATCGGGATTTTATCATATAATACCAACAGGAGAATCTAGGCATTTAACAACTTTTACGGCACCTTAGGGATTCTATGAATGGAATGCATTACCCTTTCGATTTAAAAATAGTCCAGGAGAATTCCAAAGATATATAAATAAAATTTTTAAGGATTATTGCCATTTTATAGTAGTATATATTGATGATGTACTAATATATTTAGAGACAAAGGAATAACACATAAAGCATCTTAATATATTTATAGAAATAGTAAAACATAATGGAATTATACTATCAGCATAAAAAATGGAAATAGCCAACGAAAAAGGTAGAATTCTTAGGATCCGTTATTAGTAAAGAAGGTGTTAAATTATAGAAACAAATAAGAGTAAAAATACAAGATTTTGACACTCATACTAAAGGCAAGACACAATTACAAAGTATTAGTCAACCAAACTAGAAAATACATACCTAATCTTGTTAAACATTTGATACCCTTACTAAAGAAATTAAAGTTTACCGCACTCAAGGAAAAATTTGCTATCCTTGAAGATAAATACAATGGAGAAATCCAGAAATCTCCTAAGGAAAATTTATCTAAAGAATCTACTTCCAGAACTAGAAAAGAAGTATTAACCAAGTTACAAATTACAGAAACATCCTCTTCTAAAGAGAGAACTATTGGCAAAATGCCAATTAAAGAGACATTTTTAGAAGTTATGAAGAAATCAGTAGCAAAGCCAAAGGAGATATCACCAAAGGATGCTAAGATGAAGAAACTACAAATATATTTATAGTATGTAGAATATTCGAACACCAGGATAAGAGAAGGAGAATGGATGAGAACAGTTAGCCACAAAAACATCAGTACAGCCATCATAATGGAAGGACCAAATGAAAGAATAGTAAGGGGACTATTTGACCTAGGACTTATACAATATATCTACCCAAGCAAAAGTATAAAGGGAGTATCATTGTCAGCAAATTCCATTAAAGCTACTATCTAGACATATTTTGGGATCACAAAAGCAGAAATAATAATCTATGTGAGATTCTACTCAGCAATCCCAGAGTTCGTTGAGGATGTACATCTAAAAGCAAAGCATATTGTCAAGATAGAAGCAACTAGTAGATCTACAATGGGAGAATCTGAAGCAAAAAAATTTGACAAAGAAACCTAGATAAAATTAATACCAAAAAAAGAGCCCTATCTTTCAAAATTATGTACTTAGAATTAAAAGAAACATTGGCTTAAGGAACCAATGTATGGGTTTACAAGTCAAATTGTGACGACCCGCTCCACTTTGACATGATATTGTCCGCTTTGGGCCTAGCCCGCAAGGTTTTGCTCTTGGGCTTCTATCCCAAAAGGTCTCATGTCAGATGAAATGGGTCTCATGGCTTATAAACTGGTCTCACTTTCTCTACTCAAGCGATGTGGGATTGAGGCTGTCACAATCACCCCACCTAAGAGGGCCCAACGTCCTCGTTGGCCACAGTTCCGGTTGGGCTCTGCTCTGATACCATCTGTAACGACTCGCTCCGCTTTGACATGATATTGTCCGCTTTGGGCCCAGCCCGCACGGTTTTGCTCTTGGGCTCTCACCCAAAAGGCCTCATGTCAGATGGAGTGGGTCTCTTGGCATATAAACTGGTCTCTCTTTCTCTACCCAAGCAATGTGGGATTGAGGCTGTCACAATGGGCCCAAAGCGGACAATATCATGTCAAAGCGGAGCGAGTCGTTACAGATGGTATCAGAGCAGAGCCCAACCGGAACTGTGGCCAACGAGGACGTTGGGCCCCCTTATGTGGGGTGATTGTGACAGCTTCAATCCCACATCGCTTGGGTAGAGAAAGTGAGACCGGTTTATAAGCCATGAGACCCATTCCATCTGACTTGAGGCCTTTTGGGGAGAACCCGAGAGCAAAACCGTGCGGGCCAGGCCCAAAGCGGACAATATCATGTCAAAGTGGAGCGGATCGTTACAGAAATGATGACAAGATACTAATCTACAATATGGCAAGGGTAAAACAGAACCATGATCAGCTATGAAAGTTAAGAGAGTATATTGAAAATATACTCAAAAAATATTTGGATATAAGTCAAGAAGCCTATGATCAATTACACCAGCTAATGGAAGCAGAAATGGGGTACAAATGCCAAAATTGTGGTGAGATACCCAACTACTGTGAAGATGAAGCCTACCTACCAGGATGAAATTATTGGAGACAAAAGTAGGCTAAGCTTGTGAAGAATTTAGCAATGTTATTTTACACCTATCTCCACTTATTATCTATCTTTTTTTTTTCTTGTTTAATTGTAACCACAAAAGAAAAAGTAACCTTATCTCCTCATGTCTATAAGAAGAGAAAGTTTTTCATTCATAATGTAAGCAATTTTTAGAAATAATCTAAAGATATATGAAATCTTTGTTATCTATAAAATTGCAAGTTTTCTAAAATTCTCTTGTTCAATATTCTTCACTACAACAGAAAGGAAAAAAATCCAGTACTCCAGGAGTACTGAACATTCGGTACTCCTGGTCAATCAGGGACTTACACGTGAGATTGAGGGCCCAAATTAAATAACAAATTCGGGCCTTTAAATCCATATATAGGTCCCTGATTGACCAGGAGTACCGAGTTCAGTAATCTATAAAGTACTGGACTTTTTTCCCAATAGAAAAGGAAAATTCTTCAAGAAGTAACCAGGGATGGAAGGCTAAACTTCACACTTAGATATATGTGAAATCAGAATGTAGTTAGTGATACTCAATCTATGTATATATTCATAAGATATTCTTTATAAAATTGTTTTTTGAGGAGTACACGCAGAGGTAAGAAATGAAACTGGGTTGTGCTAATGCATTCTGAAGTGCTGTGGTTACCAGATGCACCCGTACACAAACTAATGTCATTATAGGAGTGGGAGTGTACAAAGAGCACAGAAAAACGGGGTTCCTACAAAACTCCAGCTTGTCTACCAATAGTAACCGGGATGTTTTTAGTCAAAAATCTTTAAAAATCAAATTTATGAAGAAGCATGATGGACCTATAGATAGAAAGAAGTATTGCTAATTACAATATGATGGATCATATTTCTTCTTCATAATCGTTTAATAGTCTGATTATTTAATATTTTTTAGCTTATGAATTGCGTAAAAAGAGTAACAAGATCTAGAGTAAACAAAGGAGAACCACCTATAGATATAGATCCAAGAATTGTAAAAGATTTTCCTGAAATTAAAAGAAAAATATTTATCCTCCTTTGCTATCAGAGAACTGAATTAGGAGAATATTGTCATTGGCTAGATAGAGAATTAAGGAGAACTAACCAAAGAATAAATCATCATTTAGTGTAATTATACCTGAAAGACAAAGATATATTTATTTTAGAAAAGAAATTAGAAGAATTAGAAATAATTATAGAACAAAAGACATTAGCATATAATAGTGTATTTAGAAATTTTTTATCGGGAAAAACTATACTTTTGAGAAACAGAAACTATAAACAATTAATTTAGTCAACAAAAGGGCAATTAAGTAATTTTGTAAGTTGTTTGTAAAACTTTACGTAAATGAGTGCCTACTAATAGAATTATTCTTATATGGTAGATACTAGTCAAAATTAGTCAAATGTGAGAATTAGAATACATTATCCTTTCTATTGTTTTTGTTAGCCCAACCTATTTAAGTCAAGGATAGTGCCTTATTGACTTACTTGTTTAGTGACTAGGTGGGGTGCATGTATATTTTTGCTCATGTATTTCAATTAAATATATGAGTGTTTTTGCCAATGTATTAAATAATTATTTAATGACAAGTAATCGAGAAAGTGATTCAAGAAGGAAATATAGCATAACCCTTAAGTCTATGGCTTGGGATGTTGAGCCTTTGAGATACTAATAAAGTCATTATAAAAAGTCGAGTACAATGAGGTTATTGTTAAAAAAGAAAAAAAAATAATAAGAGAAAAAGAGAAGAAAAAATTAATAAATAATAGCTTCCCATAATAAGATCAAGACTCAAAACTATTTAAAACTTTGGGAATGTAGAAAACTAGTGGGGTTGACTGTCCAGTCGATGTTGGGAAGGTTGGATAGCTCAAGATTGGGACAATCTTCAATGACTACGCTTGTGTTTTCAATGGTAAGGCCTAAACCGGCTTAGTACTATGTTGAGAGGTGAGTGCAAAGCCTCAAAGCATGTCATCTGAAAGAAAGAAGAAGAGTGAAAAAATAAGTTTTGTGGGGTCTATGCCTCTAATAAATTTGACTACTATGAATTGAGATGCCCAACTGAAGATATATGATGGTGGAATTTACTATGCACATTTTTTAATAGAGCATTGAAGAAGTATGCTTTTGGTGGTGGTGCTTTTGGTGGTGATTTATATAACAATCCATGAATGATATAAGATAGAGATCGGTAATCCTTTATGTTACGTGTTAATTTTCTCTTTTCTGTTGTTTTATGCGATTGGATAGATTGCTTGCTTGAGACAATCAAGAGTTTGGATGAGTTTAGTGGTTGTAGTTTACATATGCGACAACCTTTTATAGTCTCATGTAGCTCCTCTATGACACATGAGTGTGTATTTGCTTCTCCACTGGTATTATGCAGCGTAAATCTATATGCATTCAAATGAGGAAAAGAAGATAAAATTGTCATACAATGAATCACATATAGTTAAAATTGTCATACAATGAATCACATATAGTTTTCAAATAGCTTTTAACATTGCCTGTGTTATTATTCATAATGCGGTCACGTTTGCAATCACAAAAAAGATGTCACATGTTCCCTGAAAAAGCAATCTGGCTACTAAAACAAATTGGGCTTCAAGTTCAAAACCCAACTTGTTACACTAGAAATGAACAGAAGGAGAAGAGACATTTCACACCGGTGTAACCTTTCATTTAGATAGTGGTGTTTGGCTCTCCAAATTTGAAGAGCCAAAACCAATCTCTATAATTCAATAGTCATATGATAAGTTTCAACATTCCTTTCTTGTTTTAACAAAGTTACATTCAATTTTATTGGTCATTAATATATAGAAATATGATTTGATGAAAAAATAGAAATATGGTTTTTTATTTTTATTTTTTTATATTACAAAGGGATCATTAATTTAAAATAAAAATAAAATAAATGTTTCTAGAAGTAAGTAAAATAAAGAGTTAAAAATAAAGAGCTGTTGGAGAATGTTAAAAACTTTTCTCTTTAAATTTAACGAAACTCTTTAAAATGTAAAATATGCTCTTTTAAAATAAAGAGTTCATTGGAGATACTCTTATCAATGAAAAATAAATAATTCTATTTGGACCAAAAAAAAAAAAACACAAGAAGTTTAACAAAATGACGTGTCTCATGTGATTACCATTGATTTAAATGTGAGGTGACGTGTTGAAAAGCAGAAATCATGCATGTGTTAGTTTTAATGGACGTTCTTTTCTTCTTTTTTCAAATAGCACAACTCATGAAAATTTTAACGTCTTTGTAATTGTCCCAAACATTATATACATCTTTGTCTCCATGGGTTGTTGAGAAAAATTTTAGATGATAGCATTTGGTAAGTGATAATATATAACCAATCACACTACAAAATAGAACTTTAAGTGTCGGTTGCAATGATAAATACATCTCAGTCTTGAAACCGAGGCTATTGGTAGCGAAGCACATAGTAACGGGTATGCTAGCCAGTTCTTGTGTGACGCCCATGCTTAACAATAGACGTCGGCTGTTTATCAAGAACCGATACCTATTATGCACATTAGGCATCGGTTGTCAATATGGAACCGACATATATTTCTCAATTTTTTTTATAGTGCCACCGTTAATAGCTATTGCCTGTGACACTATAATTAAAATAGCAAATGCACAATCTATATATACACATATATTAAAGCAAATTAGTCTGTGACATCTTTGTACCGTAGTTTTCCCTCCAAAAATGTGAAAAATAGGGACTTTATAGTCCTTTTGTTTTATGTTTGATAATGGGTGCGGTCACATTAACTTATTTTAATTCCCTGGTTACTTGCTCTAAATAAGATTGAGATTCATAATCCTTACCTTCTTTGATCTTGAATTATAGTTGTCTGATTTTTTTTAATCATATATCTACTTTGATTTGTCCTTGCTGGTGTTTTCTAATCACTACTCTTCCGTTCATGTTTCATTTTTCTTCCCAAAAGAAATTAAGGTACAATAAAAGGAATTGAAGGATTAGGTTTTACAAAATCACACTGTATTTTCTTCGTTGAATTTACAATGCAACAATTTCTTTCCTCTGTTCACACTGCATTGACGCCACCAATAAATTCCCGTGAGTTAGAAGAGGAATTGTTGGATTAGATTTCGCCAAATCAGTGTTTGCTGTCGTATGACCTTATATACAGAGTGACAATGGTGTTACGGAAATGAAACTAAGCGAATCCTTTTTTTATTGTTATTTACTTTTTGCAATTGTGATTTAACTTTGTATTTTATTAAAACTATATATATTAAAAGTGCTTATTGCTTACGTGCTAAAATTGGTAATTCATATATGATCATCCCAAATCAATCTTGTTCATGTCGGATTTAGCTTTTGACTCAATAAACAAGATTTGTTTACTAGGAAAATTTGTATTTGAATCGATATGAGTAATAAATATAAAAACTCAGGGAATATTTATAATAAATGAAAGATAATAAATATACCACAGATAAGAAGAATGAGATTCGGGTCATGAACCCCTTTCTTAGTTCCATTCGAGGCTTATTTATAGCACATAATTTTATATAGTAATAATTACATGCATTTAACGCTGGGCCAGTAAAGATGTTATATGGGTCACATCAACTGAGACTGTGCCTTCACCTTTTGACTGATGGCTATTCGGACCCTGCATAGGGCTGGTAACTACATTTAATGCTAGGATCCCATCAGTGATAAAAGATAACGCTCCCCACGTGGATTTGTCAGCCGCTACCAACTATCGCTTCTAAGAGTATCTACAATGGGGATGTCAAAGCTTTGGGTGGTGTAGAGAAGAGAGATAGAGAGAAAGTGATTATTTTAATTGAATGTTTGTGGAAAGAGGTGTAAGAAAAAAAGAGAGGGAAAAGTGAAAAAGAAGAGAGAGATAGATAGAAATTCAAAAATAATGATAAAATAATAGTATTGAAGTCTTTGCAGAAGGTCTAAATTTAGGCCTTACATGAGCTACGAGGGAGAAAAAGTGAAAAAAAATTGTGTAAATGAGAAAAAACGTGATTAAAAGAAAAAGAAAATTAAAAAAATGAGACCCACGAAAATTTTTGTGTCTTCCTCTCTCTTTTTGGACCATACACCAAGACCAAGAGCATTGGAGATGCTCTAAGTGTTCGCGACCTTACGACCTGGTAGAAGAACCTTTCAAGGCTTGAAATGTTGATATGCATGGGACGCTATTGATAGCGAGCTATTAAGGTCGCTGGGAGATTTCGAGCTTTCAGGTCTTCAGGTCGTTGGGCCGTTTAGGTCTTTGGATAATACCAAGCATAGAAAGACACGCTTTTGAGATCCTTTGACCATTGACCTTCGTTGAACCGGCAACCTGGTAGT
>CAVNYN010270926.1:7938-19579 GCA_963692815.1 Nyctanthes arbor-tristis | reverse complement strand
TGCGATAAGGGAAGGAGGAGCCAAGAATGTCTGCGATAACTGGGCGAATACAAAGTTTAGAAGATCAGAAGAATGAGAGTATTGGGTGTCTAAACCTTTCTCATTTCTGTTTGCTTCTCTATATAGTGTACAATTGTCTTTTGCTTGGGAGTGATGATTAGAAACATTTATTGTGGCCCCACATGCATGACATAAAGATCTAATCGACTGAGAATAGACCTCTTTTTTTGACTATCAGTTGTCTGAGCCACGTATGGTACAAGTAATTGCCATATTGTACTTGATGTGGGGGTCTCATCAACTGTCAGGGATAAGGTTCTTCACATGGGCTCCCAAGCATCTGCAGAGTTAGCGTGTCTGTTACATTGGTTAGATCGTGATTTTTAGCTGAGGCACCTGTGAGCTTACTGGTGAGGTGCCTTTATGCCCTAGGCCACGGGAGGGACAAAGTAAGGCTGCTCTTAAGGTCCCTGGACTGAGTCACTATATGCGGCGGTCGATGGGTGGACAGGTCGCTGGGTTAGGTGAGGCACTCAGGGCCTTCTCTCAAGACCTATTGACCATTAACCTCTGTTGACTTTCGACCCATGTTGACTATCCGTGATCTGGTGAATACAAAATGCCCCCTCAAGGTCGCTGTTCGCGATACCGGAAATCTGTGGCCTTGAAGATGTGTAGGCAGTTTACCCCAGAACTTTTGCCACTTGAAATCTACCTCTTTGAATTTTGAAATTAACACGCCTTTGCACGTGGACGCTGTTTAATGGAGTGGCGTGTCCTAGGGAACTCACCGGCGTAATCATTAAATTGATTAGTGCCTTTTCACTTCCCAAAGAAACGTGCGTCTATCAAGTTGTATTTCTTCCCCCGTTTAAATCCTTCATCCTGCCTTTGTCTCCTCTTTCATCTCTCGTTTATCTTGACTTAAGAATCCTTCGTTTAATAGCTTCTAGAGGACTTTGCTTCTTTAGATAATTTTTCTTCATTATTCCTGAGGCTCTTGGGTAACTTTTGGGACAAATCGATATGACGAGCGAAGGAGAAGAGGTCTCTCAGGTAGGTACTGAATGCTCCGGCAGGGAAGAAATGGAGCCGGCGATTCAGGCTGTCTTCGCAGAGAGCGCAAATGATGAAGCGGAGGCGGAGGCAAGTTCAAGCGGATGGCCTCTGGCGGCGGCGCCCATGGAAGAGGATTTACAGTAGACGGCAAAGGATATTCCCTCTCAAGCGACAGAGGAGGACCTGCATATCATCTGTTGTTGCAACGTACCAGATGATGTTGACTTCTGGGTTCCCTATGAGGGAGAGAAAGCCTATAACCCTCTGAGGGGGTGTGTGGCTGTGAATATGAAGATGTTCGATGTTGGGTTCAGGGTTCCTCTCCCCAGACCTGTGACCAGATTGTTGTAATTTTGGGGGTTGCTCCTACTCAGATCCCACCAACAGGGTGGAGGACTGTCATGGGTCTTCTCCTTGAGATCCACCTTAGGGGCTGGAGGTATGCCATCCCTAAAGATTTTGATTCCTATTATGGGCTGAAGTCCTTGCTTTCAGGGGGCAAAGGCTGGTACTACGTGTTAGCTCACCAGAAGTTAGGCAACCAGCGTCTTTGGGACAACTTGGTCAAGCGGATATGGGAGTCCGTCTCTAACTGGAAGGAAAATTGGTTCTGGGTAGGAGACAACGAGAGGACCCCACCGAGCCCGGACCATCAGGATATAAATGTGGAGATGAGCTTCTTGAAAATCAGTGAGTGGTTTCCAATTAATGTTTCTTCGGGGCTGCTGGGCTAATACTTAAATTTTTTTTTTGTTTCAAGAGAAGATAGGTCACAGTTGATAACTCTGGTCTTCTGTAAGCGGGCTGAAGAGGTCGTGAAGTTGGAAAAAGAAGATCGCAGACTAGAGACCTTACCAGTGAGGATTCTCTACTCGAGGCTAGGCTATCAGCGCCCATATCAAAACGTCGTACCAGTACCCTTCCTCCCAGTAGGCTGAAATTATATGGCGAGCTTGTTTTTGATTTTATGGCAGCCGGATGCTAACATCGTTTCTTCTTTCTTCAGGCAAGAAGGTTCACCGAAAAAAGGCCCAGAGAATGAGGTCGTTCAGGAGGTCAATGTTGCGCTAGAGAAGAAAGAGCAGACGAAACATCAGCAGGAGAAGGCGGTGGGAAAAAAGGTCGCTCCTGTTACTGATCTGGTTGTGGCAGACCCCCTAATGAAGTGCCAGAGTGCTAAGCCCCCTCCTACTCCTTCGGGCTCATCTTCTAAATCTTTGCCCCTAGTTTTAGTGTTAGATGGCGAGGTGTTGTCCACTCAGAGTAAGGGAAACCTTGACCTGCTCGCAGACTATTTGTTTCTCCCGGTTCAGCAGAATAGACGGGCTGCCTCGGAGAACATCAAGGATAAAGGCCTAAGGCTCTGCTCCATTTCAAACTTGCCATAAGGCTGTTGGAGGAGCCGGTGGAGGAGTAGCCTGGAAATGTCACTGACGTGATGAGCGACGTGGCCCCGAGCTGGTCGAAGAAATGGGAGAAATACGCGCCTTCCATGTCCTTCCTGGAAATTCATTAGGTAAGTGCAGTCATAAGGGGCCGTTCAAAGAGAATGAGGCTGAGCAGGCTCTGAAAGAGAAGGAGCAGGACCTTGTCGTCTATGAGGATGAGGTCGCTATGCTGCGGAACAAGCCAACAGCTTCTAGGAAGAAGATTGAGAGACTGGAGAGTACACTGGCGACGAAAGGTCAAATCATGAGCAGGCAATAAAGGAGGCGGAGAATCGGGCTGCGTCCAAGGAGCTGATCGGGTACCCAGAGGTTTTAGCCAAGTACAAGGCCTTAGAGGAATACAAGCAGGGGAATACTGGGCTGTACTATGAAATGGCCAAGGAGCTTCTTGGAGATGTCAAGAAAACTCGGCCTGAATGTGGCTTGGCTTTCCTTCAGGAGCAAGTGGCCATACTCAAGCAAGATTGTAGCTACGAAAGCTCAGATGATGAGGACAGTGAGGCTACTGCTCCCGCTGGTGAGGAGATTGAGGTTCCCACTCGGGAAGACCAGGCCTGATGCCCCATTTCTTTATTCTCTAGGCTTATATTGTAAATCTTTCAAACGAATGAAGAAGATTTTCTTTTTGCGTAACTGTCTGTTTGTTTGCACAATTTTGTCTCTTACTATTTCTCGCAATTACTTGTACAATCACTGGACCGAAGTGTAGAGGCGCTTAACCAGAAGCTCGTTCTAGTTTAGGTCGTAGACAATGAGTCGGAGTGGAGGGTATATACAAGTGTTGGGCCACTGAACTATAAATTGATTCCAGTTCTAGTCATGTGACCAATAATTCTCAAGTGTTAGGTCGCTAGCCAAGTGCTATGATCCCCGCTAACTTGGATGTGAGGTCGCTGACATATAAGTTAAATCTTTTTAGATGAGTGTTCGGTCACGAAACCTTACTTAGTCGTAGATTTATCCTTTGTGGGGGTATAGAGAAGTAAGGACGCAAGTGTTAAGCAAACTAGACAATTGTTAGAGTTGGTATCTGATTATTGGTAATATTTCTTCAGATTCTAGGGATGCATTAATTTGTCCTCGTACATGTCTTCGAGCTCGTACGCCCCATTTGACAGGACTCACCTGACTCGATAAGGACCTTCCCAGCTGGGGCCCAAGGTCCCCGAAACTGGCTCTCTGGAAAAGAGGAAGACTTTACGCAGGACTGGGTGGCTAACATCAAACCGGCAGGCTCTGACTCTAGCATTATAGAATTTGACACATTTTGGTCTATATGCCGCATTTCTGATGTCTGCCAATTCCCCTTTTTCCGCTATAAAGTCGAGCTCGCAAGCAAGAAGTTTATTGTTCTCTGCCTCGTTGTAGTGGGCCACTCTGAAGGTAGGTACCTCCAACTCAACGGGGATCATAGCTTCAACCCCATACGTGAGAGAGAAGGGGGTTTCCCTAGTTATAGTTAGGTGGTTTGATAAGACCACAAAACCGCCAGGAGGTCTTCAGCCCAACCCCCTTCAAAGCTTCTAGATGTCTTATGAGTGTTTGCTTGATGATTTTGTTGACAGCCTCAACCAGTCCATTGGCCCGCGGGTGATGGAGAGTAGAATAGAAATTTTTTATGCCCAATTCTTGGTAAAACAACCTGAACCTCGAATTATCAAATTGTTTACCTTTGTCCGTGATTATAGCGTTTGGGGTTCCAAATCTGCAAACGATTGATTTCTAGATGAAAATTGTTGTCTTTTGCTCCGTGATGGTGGTGAGGGCTTCGGCTTCAACCCACTTTGTAAAGTAATCAATGGCAACGATGGCGAACTGAGTTCCTTCTTTACCTTTTGGGAGCTAGCCGATGAGATCAATCCCCCACTTGGCGGAGGGCCACAGTCCTGTGACTGAGGTTAACTCTTCTGGGGGATTCCTAATCAGGGGGACGAATCTTTGACATTTGTCGAAAGCCTTGGCGAAATCGATCGCGTCATTTTAGACATTGGGCCAGAAGTATCCTTGCCTTAGGATTTTGTGTACAAGAGCCAGTCCACCTGAGTGGTTACCACAGGCTCAAGTGTGTACTTCTTCTAAAATAGCTCGTGCCTTAGCGGGGCTGAGATACTTTAGTAGAGGTTTAGGGAAACTTCTCTTGTATAGCTTTCCATCGATCAGCGAGAATCTGGGGGCCCGATGTCTCAGCTTTCTGGCCTCCACACCTGGAAGGGCCACTCTCTCCTTTAAGAACTGAAAGATAGGGTCCATCCAATTGTTTGAGGGGCCTACTTCTGCCATTGCTATCTTTGCTTTGTCAATGGATGAGGTCACTAACTCACCAATTGGGATACTGCTAAGCTCACTTGCCCCTTTACTGGTTGCTAACTTAGCCAAGGCATCAGCATGGCTATTTTCAGCTCTTGGGATTCGCGTGATCTCGAAGTGTTCTAGGACGTTCAGTTCTTCCAGAAGTTTGCTCTGGTACCGGGAAAACTTCTTGCCCGACACATCGTAGACACAGCTCGCTTGGTTAACCACGAGCGGAGGGTTGCTCTTGATGACCAATCTTTTGATGCCCATTGATTTTACCATGCTGACACTAGCCAAGACAGCTTCATATTCAGCTTCATTGTTTGTCGCGGGGAAACCAAACCTAATAGTTTGACAATAACAATTCCCAGTGAGACTGATGACGACGCTTTCGGCTCCAGAGCATGGCTCATGGAGGATTTGTCGGCGTATAGTTCCCAAGCTAAAAGGCCCGTGTCACTGAGGTTGGGCTTAGGGGGAGTGAGCTCAGTTATCAAGCCGGCTAGGACTTGTCCCTTGATAGCGGTCTTTGGTTTATAGTTGATGTCATACTGGCTGAGTTCTATCAACCATTTGACCAAGCGACCTTATAGGTCGGGTTTTTTAAGAACCTACCTTAGAGGAGTGCTCATTAGGACGTCGATATGCTTAAGGAAGTAAGGTCGGAGCTTCGTAGAAGCGACTACGAGAGCATAGGCTAGCTTCTCTATGGGGGATATCTGAGTTCCATGACATGCAAGGCATGACTTACCTAATAGACTGGGAGCTGAAGCTGTCCTTCTGTCCTGATCGAGACTGCGCTGATTGAAGATTTTGAGACGGGTAGGTATAGACACAATGTTTCCCCTGGTAAAGGTTTAGACAGTAGAGGGGGAGAGGAGAGGTGCTCCTTCAACCTGGTGAAAGCAATGTGGCACTCCTCTGTCCACGTGAATTCCTTTGATTTTTTGATGGCCTTGAAGAAAGGCTTACATTTGTCCGTAGATCGTGATATGAAACGACTTAGCGCGGCGATCTACCCTATGAGGCGCTAGATCTCTTTCACTGATTTAGGAGGCTCCATGTCAAGAATCGCCTTCACTTTTCTAGGTTCACCTCGATTCCTCTTTGATTGACTATATAGCCCAAAAACTTTCCAGAGGCCACTCCAAAAGAACACTTCTTGGGGTTGAGATTCATCTTGTAACTTCTGATGACCTGGAACATTTGGGAAAGGTCCTCAATATACTACTCTGCTTTAAGGCTTTTAATGAGCATGTCATTGATATAAACCTCCATAGTCTTGCCAAGCTGGTCTTTGAACATAGAGTTTACTAGTCGTTGATAAGTAACCCCAGCATTTTTCAATCCAAATGGCATCATCCTGTAAAAATAGAGCCTTCGATCAGTGATGAACGAGGTATGCTCCTCGTCAGCTGAGTGCATAGGGATTTGGTGGTAACCGGAGTAGGCATCCATGAAGCTCAATAGCTCATGTCCCGCTGTAGTGTAGGCCATCTTGTCAATTCTGCGCAATGGAAAGCTATTATTGGGATATGTTTTGTTTAAGTCCGTGAAATCAATGTAGATTCTCCAGCTCCCGTCACCCTTTTTGACCAGGACCGGATTAGCTACCCACTGAGGATACAGTACTTTCCTTATGAACTTGTTTCCCAATAGCTTGTCCACCTCCTTGGTTAAGGCCTTGTACCTCTCTCCATTGAGAGGGCGCCTTTTCTGCTTTACGGGTTTGCCCTTAGGATCGACATTGAGTTTGTGGCAAGCATGCGTTGGATCGATTCCCTCCATATCCTTGTGGACCAAGGCGAAGACGTTCAGATTTCTTTTCAAGAATTTGATGAGCTGGGCCCTCATTGGTTCTTTCACCTGGCCCCAATTCTAAGTTAACCTTCGGTCGTACGTCACTCAGCGTTATCAATTCGAGCTCATCACCCGGGCTGGCTTGTGCGCCGGGGTCGCTAGCTTTTGGGTCGAGAGTAAGAATTTCCAGGGAGGTTTTATACTTGACACATACTACTGGTCAGGCTGGGGGTTGGTTGACAACAGTCCCCTGGTGGGTCAGGAATTCCATAGTGAGATGGAATATGGGGGGTCGTAGCCCTAAGCTTGTATAAGGTAGGAAGTCCCAAGATGGCATTGTAACCCGATGGCGTGCCTACTATGAAGAAATCCGCTAGAATTCTTGTAGTGTACGTTTCGTCCACTATTTTCACGGGAAGCGTGACCTGACTATGCCTCTACCTGATCCCCGGTGATGCTTGGAGTTTAGCCCCACAAGGCTTGATGACCTTTTGGTCAATTTGCATTTGTTTGAAAGCGTTCCAATAAATAATGTTCACAGTGGTGCCGCTATCCACTAAAGTCTTGTGTATTTTGACGCCTCCGACTGTCATGGCAATAGTTAAAGCGTTCATATAGAGGTTAAGCTGACTGCTAGAATATGTGTCACGTGGGGAGAACGAGCTCGAATGAGAGGAAGGAAAGTGCTTCTTAAGCAAGTGATAGCAAATCTGAGCTTTACTCACGGGACCTTGACTCTGTCCGTCAGAACCCTCCGTGTCAAGGCGCTCACTGTTGGGCATGTGGGCCTTGGTGCGAGGTTGGTTCTATGGAGCTTGGGCTTCGAGGCCCACTAGGGGACGAGCTTGCGTGTCCAGCCTTTAGTGATTTTCTATGGTTCGCCCAAGTATTCTCGCCCTATTACCCGCTCAATCTCAAGCTTTAGAGGCCTGTAATCGTCTGTGCTGTGTCCCCCGACCTTGTGATGCTTACAGTACTTTGATTGGTCCGCATTCTTCATCTGCCTTTTGACAGGCTTTGACTTGAGTACTATTAGGTCGCTATTCAAGAGGTTGAATAAATATTCCGCAAATTCATTGAGAACGGTAACCGACCCGGTTGGGGCCAACGGTCCCTGATCCTCCGTTCAGTTTGAAGGTTCTCCTCTAAGGCCACTTGACTGCTTCCTTATTGCACCTAGTTTGTGGGCCTGTGGAAAGATTGGCAGGGCACCTCAGAGAACTTGCCGAGGAGGGTCTGATTTTCGTCTATATGCACGAGTGGGCCTGAGCCTTCCTCTTTTGCAAATGGCTGCTAGGGCCACGGAGGCTTAAGTAATATGGGCCTTTTCGGGTCTTGTCCGGGCCCTGGGGCCAATCTGGGATGAACGCGGTTCCCGGCTGCATCTTTAAGGGAATTTGGCGAGGCCTCCGCATTGGAGACCGGCCGGCTAGACCCTCGCGTTGGGACGTGGCTTAAGCCCCCATTGATGTGTTTTTCTAAGGAATCCAACCTCATAGTGGGTATATCATTGCCTTGTCGGGAAATTGATAGACCTGCTGCTGTAACCACTGTACTTCCTTGGTAAGGGCCTCCTCATCTTGTTGCCAGGAAGTTTCTGTTGCTAACGCCGGCTGTAAGGATCTGGCACTGGCAATGCCCCAGTTCTCGCGGGAGCCAGGAGGGGGTTCGACATCATTAGTTCTTGTCTCTTGACACTCGGAGTGTCTTCCACTTATCTCCATTTGCCGAAGGTTAGACTTCACAGAAAGTTTACTTTACACAGCTTTCTGTAAGTCTCCCACAGATGACGCTAATTTGTTGATGCCAAATTTAGTTTTAGACTCAACAAACAAGATTTATTTTTATGGGAAATTCGTGTAGTGATCGATATATGCGATAAGGGAATGAGGAGCCAAGAATGTCTGCGATAGCTGGGCGAATACGAAGTTTAGAAGATCAGAAGAATGAGAGTATTGGGTGTCGAACCCTTTCTCATTTCTATTTGCATCTATATATAGTGTACAATTACTTTTTGCTTGGGAGTGATGATTACAAACATTTATTACGGCCCCACATGCATGACACAAAGGTCTAATCGACTGAGAATAGAGCTTCCTTTTTGATTATTGATTGTCTGAGCAGCATATGGTGCAAGTAATTGCCATACTGTACTCAATGTGGGGGTCCCGTCAACTTTCAGGGATAAGGTTCTTCATATGGGCTCCCAAGCGTCTGCAGAGTTGGCGTGCCTATTACATGGGTTGGATCACGACTTTTAGCTGAGGCACCTGTGAGCTCACTGGCGAGGTGTCTGTATACCCTAGGCCACGGGAGGGACAATGTAAGGCTGCCCTTGAGGTCGTTGGACTAAGTCGCTATATGTGGCAATCGGTGGGTGGACAGGTCACTGGGTTAGGTTCGGCACTCGAAGCCTACTCTCAAGACCCATTCACCGTTGACCTCTGTTGACCTTCGGCCTATGTTGACTATCCACAACCTGGTAAATCCAATAAGTTTTTTTTTTTTTTTTTTTTTTTTTTTTTTTTTTTTTTTATGAATGGTGAAATTTTATATGGTCATGTTAGCTAATAAGTTTTACTTGGAAATCAATATTGAATTGAAGAAACTAAATAGATAGAATAAGAAAATGACAATAAGAAGATAATTTACCAAATTCTTTCCCATGTACAGCTATATATATGTTGTTAATTCATTCCCACGCTATTTGCTTAACTCTTAAGTCAGTGACCTGAATGTCATAGTCATAGACACACAACCTCCAGCTTCTTCTTGGCCTTTGAAATCAAATTAGATACAATCAGATGACTTCGAATAAAATAAATAAGCTCTATTAGACAAGGTTAAAAGAAATAATTTTTCTTTTCCTCAATGTTGTCGGCCGCAAACCCCCTTCGTTACAGAATGTAATTTCGCAACCATAAGTAGGGGAGAAATCCCCCCTCCAACTGATGTAATTTTGTAGCCAAATCCTATCTGATAGACTTGAAGCCATAAATTTCTTACAAAAACTCACGACAATTCAAAGCTTCTTCATTTCCAATTTCGTTTCCGATGTTAGACGGAAATTCACATGCTCTAGTCCACTGCTAAAGTTGGAATTTAATACAAGAAATTGGATAAAATTAATTTGAAAAAGGAAAAAGAAAATGAAGAATGTGAAATGGAAAGTCGAGCCATAAATTTCTTCTCATATGCTCCCTGTACTAGCTAAAATGTTGTCAATATTGTCATTGGTAGATAGTCCAAAAGAAATGCATCAATGTCAACATATCAAATAATCAAAGTGAAATCAACCCATAAAATAAAAAAATGATATAGATAATAACATAAATAAATATTATTAACTGATTCAAAAAAAGATAAAATGATCATTTCCAGCAATATACAGGGAAAGATATATTTGACCAAATTACTGTGATAGCATAATTTCAACAGAGTGTTAACAGCTTTCTATCACCGATTCTAATTTACATTCAATTATATTTCAATTAAAGCAAAACACATAAGATAAAATATTAAGGATCCTTTAATTCCAAATGCATTGTCCCCTTTCAAATAGCTTAACGCTACCTAGAATAATTTACAATTGAAATAAGTACTTTCACATGCAAAAATCATGTATTACCTACTAAAAAGCAGTAGTGGTAATATATAGCCAGCCTTCATCCACATTTATAAGCAAGTTCAAGATTGATTTCAAGTCTCTCGATTAGCTTTATTTAAAGAGTAGAGGGATATAAGATACAGTCGTACATTTAACAATACAGAACATGTAATATCTATTAAGAAACAGAAGCATTGTTGTCCAAGAAAAATTCACAAAGAATGGATTGAAGTAGTATGATGGTCAAAACCAGACCAAGATTAGTCTCCATTAGTTATTTGTGATCCTTCTTGTGATCACCAGTCCAATTTAGAATGGAACAGAGTAATAAGATGGTCAAAGCCAAATCTAGATTTCTAGATACAAGGGCCAACAATGAATTAGCTTCCCTTAAAAAAATGATGCAATAGATCTTAGTGATAAGTTCCAAATTTTGATACATATGTGCAATTTTTTTAATCATGTTTGTCACCAGAACAATATACACATTTTTACATCTGTGGCACTAGGTCGTGGGGTCAATGAAGGTCAATTGTCAAAAATGATCTCAAAAACGTGTCTTTCGACGTTTGGAATTATCCAACGACCAGAAGATCTGAAAGCTCGAAATTTCCCAGCAACCTTAATAACTTGCTATCAATAGCGTCCCATGCATATTAACGTTTCAGGTCCCTGAAAGGCTTTTTCTAGCAAGTCAGAAGGTCGCGAACCCTCAAAAATGAGGGTTGGGCAGTGACTGACAAAGGTCTAGTTACCAGCTCTATGCAAGGTCTGGATATCCATCAGTCAAAAGTTGAAGGCAAAGTCTCAATTGTCAATTCATGTGACCCAAGTAACATCCTTTCAGCCCAGCATTAAATACATGTAATTATTACTATACGAAATTATGTGCTATAAATAAACCCCAAATGAAACTGAGAAAGGGGTTCGAGACTCAAATATCATTCTTCTTGTCTGTGGTACGTTTACTATCTTCCATTTATTACAAACATTCCTTGAGTTTTTACATTTATTTCTCATATTGATTCAAATACGAATTTCTCGCTTAAACAAATCTTGTTTGTTGCATTGAAGGCTAAATTTGACGTCAACAAATTAGCGCAGTCTGTAAGAAAGTATACAAAAAGCTGTGTAAAAACCAACGTTAGGTGAAAACTAACTTTCGGTAAAAGAAAATGAGTGAAAGACACTCCGAAAGCCAAAGAGTAAGAAGGCTTGATTTCAGACTACCTTCAGGGTTTTCAAAGAACCGAGGTGCAACCAGCGTTGGACTCTCACGACCGGCGATGATAACAGAAACAAAGACTCTCTGACGAAAGGTAGAGGCCCTCGCTGAAAAAGTTCGGTGGTTACAGCAACGTGACCCACCAGCTTCCCAACAAGACATAGCTAAATCCTCCCATGGTGACTCCTCTTGGTGCCCTAAAATCATTGA
>CAVNYN010270924.1:0-15595 GCA_963692815.1 Nyctanthes arbor-tristis | reverse complement strand
TGATTAGTTGTTCTTCTATTGTTAAGATGTGCTTAGCTGAACCATTTGGTGGATTTGAACACTTGTATGTAATCCTGCTCAATAGTACTACTGATATACCTGACCTCTACAAATAACAAGTTCCACCACCAGTGTCGTTCACTGTGTCCCGGAGGAATTTTAATTATCAACAATTTGCTGGAAACAGAACTAAATGAATTTTTTATACTCTTTGGAAAATGACATCAATTATGCACATGCTTTATTGCTTAGCTGATGTCTGTCTGTCAATTTAATTGTTAATATTTTACCTTGGTGTGGAAGTAATGCATGAACATAATGCTTATAACTTCCTTTGTGTTATCGACTTATACAGGATTATAAGTATATGTGGACTAGTTTTGTTTTTAATTGACTTACCAGGAAACTTCGGTTCTAATTTTGCAGTACTTTCTTTATCAAATTTTACGAGGACTTAAATATGTGCATTCTGCAAATGTCTTGCATCGTGATCTGAAACCAAGTAATTTGCTCCTTAATGCAAATTGTGATTTGAAAATTGGAGACTTCGGACTAGCAAGGACGACATCAGAGACCGATTTCATGACGGAGTATGTTGTTACTCGTTGGTATCGGGCACCTGAACTGCTTCTAAATTGTTCAGAATATACTGCCGCCATCGACATTTGGTCAGTAGGTTGCATCTTTGGTGAAATCATGACAAGACAACCTCTATTTCCTGGGAAAGATTATGTTCATCAATTGAGACTTATAACAGAGGTATCTGTTTACAGCGGTAATGAATGCATGTTGGGTAACCTGTCCATTTTATTTTTAGCAGTGTTAAGAGTGATAAAAAATTTTATTATACACCCATGGGTATCCTATGCCCATGGCTATGTGGCAATACATGGGTGGTTGAAAAGTGCCCCATCCTATTTAAATCAGCCACTCATGTATTGCGACATAATAAAATTCTTGTGTGTGTTAGTGATGTTTAAACAATGTGTACAGAACTTTGTTAGTTCCTTTTTTCTTAATAATTTAATTAAACTTCCTTACTCCAGTTTCTGGTACTCATTTCTCTGTGATCCTCAATGTTAGTGGTGAGGATTCTTATCAATGTTACCGTTTCATGGTAAAAGATCTTAGTTTTTATGGCTATAAACATGCAGAGACATCTTCTTTTGAGAATGAAAAGGTTGTCAGAGATCTTTTAGCTCAATTCTCTGCTGGTCATCTTATGTTTTTGTTTCCTTTAGAAAGTATTTATATGCACAGAAATACCTTCCTTTCTGGGTTTTGATCGATCTTTTTCCCCCCTCTTTTATGTTTTAATTCTATAAGCTCATAGGCTCACCAGATGATGCGAGTCTCGGGTTTCTAGATCGGAACAATGCCAGAAGATACGTTAGGCAACTTCCTCAGTATCCAAAACAACAGTTTTCTGCAAGATTTCAGAACACTTCAGCTGGAGCTCTGGATTTGCTAGAAAAGATGCTCATCTTTGACCCGAGTAGACGTATCACTGGTATGTTTTGATTTCATCTATTTTTTATTTATTATTATTATTTTTTTTTTTGAATGACTTTTACCTTCATTTTAAATTATAATAACTTGAGTGCTAAGTTAGTTTATTAATATTTTAGCTCTATGACAGCTGAAAAATCTGAGGATAGATCAGTAGGATAGAATTAAAAATTCAAATTCAGTAACAATGTCTTACATAACAGCCCTTCTTCTTTCTGGTATGGGTGTTTGTGGGGATTCATTATCAGTTAGAATTGTTGTTCACTTGTTTCTTGGTCATTTGCAGTTGGGGAGGCTCTTTGCCACCCGTACTTGGCTCCTCTTCATGATATCAGCGAAGAGCCAGTATGCCACCGACCTTTCGTTTTCGATTTTGAGCAGCCATCAATCACAGAGGATAATATCAAGGAACTCATCTGGAGGGAATCAGTCAAGTTTAACCCCGACCCTACTCATTAAGGAACATGATTGTATGATGTAAACTACAAGATTATTCTTATATATGTAGAAATCTGTATTGAGCACCATAATAATGGTCTTTGGTTGTTTTTAGAATCTTACTCGGGTCGTTGTATCTGTAGTTAATTCTGTGCAAAAGAGCTGAAATAACATGCCTCCTAAAAGGCTTCTTGTTCTAGATTCAGTGATCTGTATGAATGAGTCGATGTTTAGTTCGATTATTTGCCAGATTCTTTTGGTTGCATTAGTGAGGGATCTTGCATTTTACAGTTTGTGAAATGATACCGGGTACTTGATTAAGAACATATATAATTCAAGGGATGCATCAGGATAGGACATAAACATAAGACTTGTAGCAGTACATTACATTAAGGAAGTTATGCTATAAGAACATTTCTGTAACGCTACTCTGTCAATCTCCAAGCTTTCTGAAGGAAAATCACACATCCGGAGTTTCTCGGGACCTTGATCAGGCAGCAGATTGCACGGAGGAGGAACCACGCCGCTCGTGATCCCTTCGATATCAGTACAAGTCCAGGGGTACTTCTTAGCCTTCTTAGCCATTCCTATTGTTGCATTAGAAATGCAGATACCTGTAAATGGATCGCCAGAAATACCCTCAAGACGACCTGCCATCGACACATTCTCAGCCACCACGTCCCGGTAATTGATCCCTTTTATCTCCGGTAATGCATTAGGATCATAGTGATTATCAGCATGGGAGCCATAGTTTCCAGTTATCCAAAAAACCCATTTCATTGTGTGCAAATTCATGCCTTTCACATATACATCTTTAACATATCCTCCTCTTCCTACTGCTGTTTTGATCCGAACCCCCGACTCTGTATTAATGGCTGTGATGTCTTCGGCTCTTACATCTTGAATTCCACCTGACATTTCACTGCCTAATGCTATTGCAGCACTGTAGGGAGAAATGCAGGTTAGGCGCCGGATCACCAGCTGTTTTGTTGGCATACCGTATTTTATACCGTATTCATCCCAACCACTCTTGACCGCTACACAGTCGTCCCCAGACATGATGTAGCTGTCCTCAATTCTCATATTTGTGCAAGAATCTGAAAAGATATGCCCATATTAACAACTCCATTTGAACAATGATCAAGTTTTTGTCAGAAAAGAACAAGTTCGTCAGAGACCTGGATTGATCCCATCTGTATTTGGGGATGTAACTGGAGCTAAAATCGTAATGCCTTGAATGATAATATTGCTGCAGAATTACACCGAAAGAAGTGAACTTTATGAATGATGTTTCAAAACCAGAGACACAAAGCCAATGAATTATGTAGAGTCACCTGCTGTAAACAGGATGAACATTCCATGATGGAGAATTCACAAACTTAAGATTTGATATCTGAATGTTGTCTGAATGCATGATTTCAACAAGGTATGGTCTGGTGTACTTGAGCTTTTTCCTATGAAACTGCTGCCACCAAAGGGCTCCCTGCCCATCAATGGTGCCGTTGTCACCTGAGGATGGAATGCAACCAATTGTAACACTAGTCGAGCTCACACTGTCTACATACATGTTACGAAGAATGTCTGCATAAAACTCGTATTCTTACCTGTGACGATGACGTCCGTAAGGTTTGTTCCAAATATAAGACTGATGTATCGTCCACCGGCTGCATCCCTTCCATGGCCATATGATGGTAAGGGATCAACCACAGGCCATGCATTTATATCCTGTAATAGTACAATTGAAAAAGTTTCGTTATCTATCATGCGTGGTACGACTAGAGGCACAAAAGGTAGACAAAAATAGATAAGATGGATAACAAATTCATCGACTGAACCAACCATTCAAAAAATAATTATTGGTTAGAAAACGAGCCGCAGAGAGCAGCTTTTACTGGGCCCACAGTCCCTGCTAATACGAAACTCAGGTGAAGTTAACATTTGGATCGACCCACTTTAAATCTCAATTAGTGACCACTTCTCGTGGAAAGAATAAACGACACTTTTACCTAGGGAAAAAAAAAAAAAGAATCTTGTATTTAGAAAAGCTTTAGAAGCGTGCTTTTATGCAGCTCAGGCTTCGCCAAAAACATGTTTCTCAAGTAATAATGTCTCTAAACCATGAAGTCATTCAAAAGCAACTTTCCTTTCAGTGATGCATCTAAATAAAATTTAAGGCAAAAACTTAAAAACAGCTTATAATTAATTAAGTGCTATAGACTGTACCTGAGAAGCCAAAAGAACTGCATCCCTGTGAAGAAAAAGAGTGAAATGACTGGTGAGATTGAAGCTTCCTGTCAACCATTTACCAGCAGGAACATAAAGTTGAGCCCCTCCATCTGATGCATATTGGCTCAAATGATTTACTGCCTCTTGAAATGCCTTTGTGTTCAATGTTTTTCCATCCCCAACCCCACCAAATTCCTTTATTGATGCACTGTGGGCTCTGCAACTTATGGCTGAGTACTCCAAACTCTCCAAAATCCTTGCTTTTCTGCACTCAACTTCTTTAAGATTAAGCACTCCAAGAATCAGTACAAGGAACTTGAGTGCCTGTATGATCTGCAAGAAAATTAAAAATAAGTGGGATTCCTCACTTAGACAATGTTCGGCTCACAGTATTGAACAACTGTCTCTTCTGTAATACTGTCCAGTACTAAACAGTCTGACGTCCGGCAGGACGAGCATTCTTAACAGAAGAAAGGGTGGTAGCTAGGAAAAGAATGCTATGAGAAAATGAAGAATGGTGTAAACTTACAGAAAATTCGGGAGAGAATCTGCACAACCAGCCCATTGTTGAGAGTAGAAATGGAATGTGTTTGGTGGTATATAACTGACAAGCGTTAGCATATATAGAAGTTAAGCTAGTTACTGTGATAATCAATTAATTGATTATAATAGTTTAAGCACTTATTTGTTTGTTTAGATTATTGTGCGCTACTTGATGTCGACAAATATTGTTTTCTTTATCAGAGTATTCGTTAGTCCAAGGGTGCAAGTTTATGTAGTTGTTTGCGTAATGGAAAATTGTAACTTCGGTTTCAACCGTTTGGACGTGCTTAAAAGTTTCTTTCTTTCCAAAATGTAGTTCACATTTTATTTTTTCAGAAGTTTTGTGAGTTAATCAAGTTTACGTAACTTACGATATCGTGAAACAAATAGAAAAGTAAGTTTAACTTGCTTTTAAATACTTCAAAAACATAGTAGTCAATCAAGTCTTGATATTCATTTATTGTAAAGTCCAAGTACCTTAAACAAGCTAGTGACTCTAAAGTCTAATTTTTCTAAGGAATCAAAGTGGGCTCTTTATCTTTAATAAAGAGCCCGCATTAGAGGATCGTTGGCTCTTTAAAAAAGTTCCTCTAAAGCAAGACTACATTGTAGCACCTAAAATTTACCATTCATGATAAAGTTATTTATAGAATATTCTCAATATCACGCTTAAAAAGGGATTCAAATCTGTTTACATTGTTTAGACGTATACAACTTGACAAAAAATGTTAGAACTCATCTTTTAAAAAAAATTTGAAGCCCAATGCTCTTTATTAAGATTCTAAGGAAAAACTTCGTTAAACAGTATTTTCATATGATTAATATAATAAAATATTTTCTAATACTATTCATTAGTATCACTGTGTTACAGCGCTAGGAGCAAACTCCACTTTTAAAAACATCAAGTAAAAACTAAGTAACTATCCTCTATTGGCAGGGTTTGAATTGTTGAAATAGTAAGGCTTGCATCAGCATTAGCTACTAACACAAGTTACTTGAAAATTTTAGAATGATATAACTAGCATTTTCATTCTTCTCCCAAAGATGAAGGATAAAGCAGAACCTTGGTCGACATCCTCTTTTGACTAGAAAAATGTACTTAGTTTGATGATATGGCATAAACTAAAAAGTCCGACTATTTACACATCGCTTTTACCGCAATCGACATAATGTATTGGAGATGCTCTTTAAAAGTACTGTAAGCTCGTGAGAATTGGGGGTGGGGGGTTGCGTTTGGTTGTCGCGGTTGGAAATAAGTTAGTGGGTCCCACTTTTTGGAAGTTCCCATATTCCCACCCGTGAGCGGTGAGCCTCGTCCCCCCACTACTGCCGATCCACTTCACGGGTCATCAATTACTCATGCCCCCACCAATTAACATTGTACTACTTTTTTTCTTTTTCCAAATTATTATATATTTTGCCGATTTACCTTGTTTCAGTGACTGACACGTGTAAATATATTTATTGGGGTACATTTATCCCTCCGATTAAGAGTTTGTTTGATGCTCTTTATTTTATTAATTTATAATTTTATTTATCATCAAGTTAATATTTAATTTGATAATTATTTATTATAATTACATATTTTAAATTTTTTTACATTTTCAATACACATTTTACCTATCTACTAATTATAAATTCTCCACATTTTGATAAATAAAAAATATCAAACAATCTCTAAATAGGATATACTAAGGTGGGCCTCCTTGAGTCCACCTCTGAATGTACGCTTTGCTCGTATAAAAATGATCTTTCATCATATGTGTACTGAGATTATCTCATTATATACACAGGGTGGGAAATAATTAGATAATTTACATGTAAATTGTCTAATGATCTTCCGCTATGTGTGCGGCTCACAGTGTAATCCTGCCAAACGTATATCAAGAGATCAAGTGGACATCACTTTGTCTCCATACACGTGGCACACGCGTGGATATCACATGAACGCTTCGCGCGCTTAGGGACCACATATTCCCTGTAGAAAAATTATAGATTACCAGGAGGTTAGTGCCATTCAAAATAGAGGAATAGATAAGAAATTTCGAGACTCAATAAAACTTGTGAAACATTTGGCTTGCCGAGTGGACCAGTTCTGAGCTTGAACTTTAAAAAAAATGTTATCAAATTAGAATCTTGTTTCATGATGGAACCAAATTTATGATGTAAACTAACCTAATTAATGAAAAAATAAACAAAACAACCCCCCCCCCACAAAGTATTGTGTGTTACATTGAGTCTGGTTCCTTAAAACAACAAGAGTCGTCACCAAAGAGCAGAAAGTCAAATAAGTGGCCCAGAATTGAAAGGGTTATCCATTTTAAAGTGGCCACTATTTTGTGCGAGTGGGAGTTTTGCGGCTGTCAAGCTTTTTGTACTGTGCACTTTGGTTCACGGACCAAATTTCCTTTTTGTCTTTTTACTTCATTTCTTCCTTACAAACCAATAAATAGAGGAGTTATTATTATTATTTTAATTATTATTATTATTATATTTTATTTTTTTATCACTATAATTATTTTATTATTTTTTTGAAACAAGAGTTATTGTTTGGACACCCAATTAAAAAAAAAGAAAAAAAAAATGACAATCCTCTGAGATGTACTTAGATATTTCCTTCTTGTTTTCTTTTGGAAAAATGATGATCCAATGAAAGGATACAACAAGATAATTTATAAATCAATTGATTTATATATCAGTTGCCAAACACAACCAACCCATGCATAGGAGTACCAAATTCTTCTGTACATTCAGTTGTACGATAGATAACAAGTGCATCTAAAATATGCTTGAATAGTTATCAAATCATTCAAAAGTTCAAGTTAGGAAATTCAGCAAGAAGTACGCGATGCAGCATGCATTTACAAGGATTCATCATGTAACAGAACCTTCATGTAACAGAGCCTGGATAACAAAAATAATAACACCTCCAATAAGAGGAGAATTTTGAAGCAACAATCATGCAGGACAATCAACTGAAGAACAAGAATGCACAGTTGACATTAAGAACTCCTACCGGTAATGCCATCATAGGCCGATTACAGGAAAACATGTGCCGCCACCTTCTAATGCAAAAATCAAGTTCAATGAGGATTTGTGACATCCAGCAACTCAGAATTCCGAAGCATCCAAAGTGTGCAGAACAATCAACTGAAGAGCCAGAACGTACAATTAACATCAAGAACCTATCATACAGGCAGTGCAACCATATGCTTGATGGTAAAACATGTGCAGCCGCCTAATGGAAAATCAAGTACAATGAGGATAGCATTTTCATCAATGGACATCCAGCATCTTACCTTGACAAGGGTAATCCAAGTAGGTAAATGCAGAAAAGACTATAAGGACAAAGGAGTTGTAATATATTTACCACTTCTACAAAGAGAAAAATTCATAAATAGCAACTGATGGCCCATGTATGTGTATTTTGCATGTTCAGGAGAGAGTATTGGATAGCCAAGAAAATGTATTATTGAAAGGAAGCAAATTAAGATCTTTTTCATTGTACGTCTTAGCCAAGTCCAATGGTCTACACCAAACATTCACGTTGTCTTCTCTATTACTTTCTTGAGGGTTTAGGTAGCAAAATTGAAATCAAATTATCAATGTCTCATCGAAACAAGCAGTTTCTTCCTAATAGTTTGCCAACACAGCAGTGTATATTTTAAAGAGTCCAGTGGTACTCAATATATAGACTTACATAGTACTCTCAAAATCTTGGTGTATTAAATTGAAAGTGACCAAGTACTTGTTTGGGTCTCTTTAAATACTTCTATAAGTTACGGGGGATAAGTTAATGAGGTTTTCAGAGACTTTTCAAGACTTTTGGTTAATATTATACACAAAAACTGTCCTCTGAAGTCTCTTACATCCATAAGATTTTTGAAGAATGTCCAAATTAAAGGGAGGGTGGGATAGAGTTGTTATTTTGCACACCTGCTCACCGCTCACAGTGGAATGGGCCACCATACAGGAGGTGTGCTGTTGTGCGTAAATGCCTCATCTAAGCTCTCTACAGTTTCCAAGTATTTCTCCATTGCAACTCACATATATTTCCTTGCTCTCTAGTTTTCTATGCCTAAAGTACTCGTTAATGGTTTTTTTTTTTTCTTGTCATTTGTTTTTGTAAATGGTATGGTTTTTTAATATTTTTTACCCCATATCGTGATTTCATCTTTTAGAGTTATTAAAACATTTATTTACGTAGTGGAGATAATCAATAGATACATGTGAAATGCGCTTGCCATTGCCATAAGAAATGTCAATAATCTGTAGTGCTAACGAGTAACTAGCATATGATTGCTGCAAAAGAAACATGGATAATGCAGAGAATATCCTGGGTTTGTCAAACTTTTTTTTGTGTCAAAGAATCTTGATTACATATCTCTCTCTCTGTGTGTGTGTGTAATATATACTTGTCCTTTTATTTTTTTGGTTTGAATGTTTACATGAACTTGCCTCCCCCTCCCCCCCCCGGTGATTAAACACTAGTTTTGCATCGTTCATTGTGCACACTCACTTTTGAAATGTTTACATAAACTTGCTTCCCCCTTCCTCTTTCCTTCTCCTCCTTTCGTAATTAGTGATAGATTAATATTTATCCTGATTAAACACTAGTTTTGCATCGTTCATTGTGCACACTCACTTTTGAAATTGTGTCAAGTAGAATCATGAGTTGAACATTCTGATCTTGTGGAAATATACTGACCTTTTTTTATTCTTTATTATCTATTTGTGATCATCTTTAGATTAATTTTTATTAGCATGAAATATATAGCTTTGTCTTCTAGTTGATTTGGTCGTGTAAGAAGTTGAATATAATTGCATTATACACCATTTCTTTAAAATGAAATCTAACAAAAAAGAGAGAGAGAGAGAGAGAGAGAGAGAGAGAGAAGAAAAGGGAAAAAACTATGTTCTAGAAAATCTTAAATGACTGAAAATTTTCTTAGATCCAAACAAACCTATATTATAGTCACTTAAAATTTTACGAAATCCGTAAAAGTCTTCCACTTTAGAAGTGAAGTCTTTAAAAGTAGTAACTAAATGACTCCTAAGTTAAGCAACCTTACCACATACTAGTATGATAGTCACACGCACGACTGCTAGACTCCATCTTCCTTAGTGCTGCCCAGATTACCACCATGTTTCTTGATTATCCGAACAGACTCGAGAAGAATATCTTCCTCAGCTTCCTTGTTCTGAAACCATATATTGTTTATGATTGTTAGTAGAGGAAAATTATTTGAAATAAATGTATTAAGACGTCATGTTTAATGATGACGAGATTCAGAAGAACATCCTCAAGTACACCAAAGCTCTACGTTAACGTAAACCAATGTCAAGCAACAACATAAACCATAAATCCATTGAACTGCTCCGAATATTATAATATTATATATATATATATATATAAGAAATAGAGAAAAAAGGAAAAGAAAAGCAAAAATACCATTTGTTTAAGGTTGCATCCAAGAGTAAGCTCTGCATATGACTTCTCTATTCGAGACAAGAAACAATATGGTGCCTCCTTCTCCAAAAACACGTTTGAATTTGATTTGAGCATGGTCTTTATATCCTTTGTTAATTGGGGAATCTTTTCAATGTCATCGATTTGAAGAGGAATTCTTGTAACCATTGAAAGCCACTGAGCCCGTGATTTATTTACAATCACCTACAAAATACAGAAGCAAACTGAAACATTTTTTTTTTACAATCATATGCATAGTCGTGAACCAAATGTGAAAAAGTCAACTTATCAAGTAAAGATTAAAGTATTCATGAACTAACACTGAGAAACAATTACTAGGTGCGGACACGAAGATAAAATCCGCAGTCATGTAATATCGGGAGAGGGGCATGTATAATGATAACATTAAGGGTGCACATAAAGAATCCCATGCAATAGGAAAAGCATTGTCTAACATTGCTAGGGATTAATTCAACTATTTGAAATGGAAAAAGAAGGGAGGAAAAGGTTGAACCAGTAAAAGGATTGGATAGTCAAGGAGATAAAACTTACCTGACTCGAAAATAGTTAATTTGGAACAGTAACCGGAAACTTTTCTGCAGTTAGCAATGATGTAGTTGTAAGGCCCATTTCTACCACTTGACCTGCCACAGATGCGGCCTGCAGTAAGAAGGCAAAAAGAAGTAATTAATCTCATGTTAGTTCTCACACATATTTTATAAGGCCCAAAAGTATTACACACTTTTTCACCACTCTTTTCCACGTGTAATTTAGGTTTTGCATAGGAATAGGAAGCTGACATAGACTTCAACATTTGATTGGTAGTATTTGAATTTTCAAATTAAATCATGTATTTACAAATAGCATCGTCTATGTTAATAGTCACGGACTCACAATTTGATTGCTATATAAGAAATAAGTGCAGAAGCTACAGTGATCTCAGCACTTCTTTAGATTATGTTTTTTAGGATGACTTTTCGGAAAAATGTGTAGCTAAGCAGGAAAAAATTAAGATTTATCAATATTTACTTGCCCGTTGGAAATGCAAGACTACAGAAAGAACAAATGAAGCTTAGATGTGCCGCCTCTGAACCCCTAGGAATAACTACTAGGTCTTATCCACCAAATAAGTAGTAGATTTAAAAGGTTCTACAGAGCATTGGAAAAAGAACTTGATTATCCTACAATTAATTAATAAGTTTCTCTCACTCGAATATCATACTATTATTTTTACAAACCGTTTCCAAGTAAAAGATATTATTTGGTAAGTTATATATTTTTAATAAAAAATAAAGCTAGACACCTGTGCAATTTGCTCTGACAAAATAAAGCAAGTGTTTTAACATACTCTAATAGTCTCTCCAAGTGAAAATGGTCGAGAAAACTGCACATACCACTGAAGACATTTCCAAGTATATCTCTAGCCGCAAAAGCAGTGGCCACCCCTGCATAATGGATATGGTGAGACAAAGTTAGATTAAAAATATTACTGAAATAGAACATAAATTACTTCTAAAGTTCAAAATTCAAAATGGAATAAAAAAAAAAAAGGAAAAGACGTAACCGAAAGAACTATCACATCATGCACAGTTGGTACATCAATATCAATATATAGTTAAATTTCAGAAAGCATAGGCCAAACAATGTTACTCCAAGATAGGTTTCCCTTTCCAAAGATCATACTTCAGGGTGAGGGTGAGGCTGAGGCTGAGGCCACAGCCGGATCAGTTTTAGGAAAGCCCTTGCTAGGAACCCTTCCCTTGGCCCGACCCTTTTTAGGCCCTAAGATTAGCATGCCTGACATACTTTTTAGTTTCCATATATAAAATGATGTGTATATTTCTGTCTTAAGACACTACAGCTAACATAATCCTCCCATTTCTCTTGCCGAATTTTTATTTTTCTTGTTCTACAGATGGTCCAATGAGAATGTCCCGAAACTAGGGGAAGATAGCTCATGCCAAAGCCCCATGTCTGCGCCTTGTATGCCATGTGACGACACCACCAAGTTGACACTTATTCTCCGGGTTACTCTAACTAAAGCTCTCAACATCTCACAAGTATCAAACTCATAGGCCAAAAATAGTAATCCATTTTGCAAAAAGGGATGGCATACATGGGTGATTAATTCATCCAACACAATCAATAAATATATATAAAAGTAAAATGTCATTTGGTTACAGCAGAAATTCAATAATTAGGATAAAATGATACACAATAAAACTCACCTCCAATTCCTCCCACAGTCAAAATAGATTGCACAGCCACTCCGGAAACCTCAGCTAATGCTATCAAACCAACAACAAAAAGACCAACAGACAAGAAATTGTCCATAGTTAACAACCTATCTCGCTCCAGACCATCAATACCCTTGGCAACCAAAGCTCGACTAATCACATTTGTTTTCCACCGATGGAGAAACCAGACAAGTGACACAATAACGGCACCTCTCCAAGCTTGAGTAACATATTGTGAGGTAATAATAGTAGGAGCCAGCATCTCTCCCCTGCAAAAAGAGACAATACAAACTTAAATTTACAACAAGCAGAAAAGAATCCCGCAGCCAACCTAAGCAGGCATGGAAGCGAACGGAGAATACAAAATACAAGCAGACTAACATCCAAGAGAATGCCATGAAAGTGATCAAATATCGAATTGGATCCTCCAGTGCACCCCAAATACTTTTCTCATAAGGAACAGGTCCCCACAACGAGCTCTTGGCTAAGAAAGCAGTTGAACCTTGCATTGCCAAGTTATAGAATCTTCTCAAAATCTTTGGCAATACTGCCCATGCCAATGGTGTACCCCCCAAAGTTCCAGTAACTGGGACAATAATATCTCTGAGATAAGGATGGGCATCAAGTAATTGTTGAACATAAGGCGACGCTTCGCCAGACACCTCTTTTGCCTTCTCCCCTGTATATTTCATAGCTTCAACCGTAGACTGCCACACATCCTTGACTTTCTCAAACCAGTCACCCCCATCAATGCCACCATCACTAGCACTACCAGCCCCACTTGCACTCACAGAAGACGGGCCTGGAGGAATGTTACCTTCAGAACCCGTGCGTGATGAGAAAAATCGATAATTCATAATAGGACTAACTCCAGCAATGGCAAAAGCACCTCGAAAACTTGAATTAATGAATAGACTACGTGAAGAATATGCATTTGAAAGATTTTCTCTGGAAGACTGATCATCAATAGTAAATTTTAAACCAATTTTTCCATGACCATTCTTTGCCAAATTCTGGGCATGTCCAGATTCTCCAGTGGAATAATTTCTATATATACTTACAATTGAAGATCGCACATCAAGTCGATTCCTGTATCTCATAGAATAACATAATGATTTCAAGCTTGAAATTCTAATCGAAGCCATTTGCCAGTGTAGAGTCTATACTAGCAGACTATCATATGTACTCGCACAGTCAACAGAATTTCAAACGAGCTTCCTTGCTCTGCAAGCAGCATAATCAAGAAAAGCAAAAATATCAGAAGCACATCATCCTGTTGAGTTTAACAAGAAAGGAAAACCCGAACGCTTCTCCAATCGCGACAGTGAAATTCTGAAATTGGAGTGAATTGAACTGGCCTGATCATAGAACCCTAGTAAAACGTAGTTTTACCTTTTTATGAACTGAAAATTGCAAAATTTATAAAGTTCGGCCGCAAAACTGCCTCCAACTTATTATTTTATTTTTTTTACTAGGGTTAATTTCACAAATCGTCTCCAACCTTTGAAGTAAGAATCAGTTTCGTTCTCAACTTTTATGAAAACACCTCATAGCCCTCATTCTTTGATAAATACATACAAATTGTCTTTCTTTCCACTATTTTATAAATTTTTTAACAAAATGAAGATTATATCCTTTAAACTTTTTAAAATTTTCAAAAAAAAGTTAAAAATTAATAAAAAAATAATTTAAAAAAAAAAGAAAAAAAATACCCACCCTATCCTACTCTACGCTAAGATTGGCCGCCGAAAATGCTGTCATTCTTCCTCCAGAATGACAGCACTTTGGCTGCCAAAAAAGGAGGGAGAATCCCCCCATTTGCTATCAGAAATGGCAGCAAAAATACTGTCATTTCCTGCAGCTAATGGGGGTATCCCCCTTTTTTGACCGCAAAAAAGGCAACCAATGCTGCCGTTTTTAGTAGTTGAAGTGCTGCCAGAAATGGCAGCTGGTAGCACAAATGGGAGGGAGTCTCTCCCCTATTTTGCACTTCTGCCAGAAATGGAATTATATGGAATTTTTAAGGATTTATGGATTATCATGAATTTCATGGATTTCAGTAGAATTTTGCGGAATCTTGAAAACTCTAACGAATTCTATGCCAGGGATTTTAATGGATTTAAATAGATTTTTTATGGAATTTGTTGAATTAAAAGGTCCTCTATATGTAATTTATTAATATATTTTAAAATTTTCTTATAATTTCAGGTATCATTTTTGTTGTTCTTATTGTTGGCGGCCGTTGGTGGTGGTGTTATTATTATTGCTCTTCTTACTATTATTTTCTTTTGATCAAATGGAAATCTTTATTATAGTCATACAGTCCGTTTAATTAGTTTGAAATGTGTATATATTATTATTAAAATGAAATGAAATAAATAAAAAAAGAGACATATATAAGTAGGATAATAGTTTTAGTGAGAAAATTTGCATATGACCACTATCCTACTTACATAAATAAAAGTCATGTTTTAAATAAAAAGGTCACATATTGATAAATTTTTCATCATTTTATTTTTATAAAAAATTCCCACAAAAAAATTTAAAAAGTCTCATATATATATCCTAACTATATATAAAGCGCTTATTGCAATTATCACTGTTCATCCAATTTTAGTACAACATTTGCTGCACAAAGTACCCCTGGACGAATTTTTTTGTTACCAATTTTACCCCTCCTTCTTTGACCAATTTTCATCGTCTTTCTTCGCTTCTAACCTTGGCTCAAAGCACCACACCGCTCTCACCTGCTCCCCATACCTTGCTTGTCTTTTTGCACTCCACCTCTCTTCCTTTTCTTCCCTTCATAGGCAGAAATTAAAAATTATTGGGTCTCCCTTTTCCCCCCTTCTCTCTCTCAAATTTTCTGGTTCCCCTTCTTTTTTCGTCTTTGTACAAATTTCACAAATTTCCATATCCATTCCCTGCATAAGGTTATAGCTGGCGGCATCAGAAACGGCGAAGAAATGGAAGGAGGATCTGATGAAGAGGACCGACCCTTGAAGAGGTAAAAGGAAAATGGCAAATTTTGCTTACAATCGATTTGTTACTTCGACCTATAAAAACTCCTCTGCATAATATACTTTAACAGCCAAATTGGATTGGGTTTTGATGTTATTTTATTGATGGAGGAAAGATTAGATTTTTTGATTATTACATGGAGATATATAAT
>CAVNYN010270920.1:0-21583 GCA_963692815.1 Nyctanthes arbor-tristis | reverse complement strand
ACCTTCTGTTATACAACTACAATTACATTTGGAAGACCAAAAATTAGTTACATTTAGAGAATCAGATGATTTGTCAAAACTCATCACTAGAGATTATACACAACGCACAATGTTAACTGAATTTTTTCGTACAAATATAACCAATGAAAAAGCTAGGACTTTACTTTATAAAGAGTTTCCAATTCACTTCGTGTGGGACAAATCTGCCAAGATTTGGACACCACGAAAAAATAAAGATGTTATTGGTCGTATTGTGTCTGCAAGTCCATCTGAAGGTGAACGTTATTACCTACGTCTTTTATTAAATCATATTAGAGGAGCAACTTCTTTTGATGATCTAAAAATAATTAATGGAGTGCGAGTTAAAACCTTTCGTGAAGCTGCTTTTTTGCATGGATTATTAAATGCTGATACAAACTGTGATTCTTGTTTAACTGAAGCTGTTGTTTACCAAATGCCTTCATCTTTGCGCCGTTTGTTTGCTACTATATTATTATTTTGTCCTCCTGTTGACTCAAAATTATTATGGTCAAAATATAAAGAGCATATGTACGAAGATTTTTTGCAGCAAGGTTATAAGTTTAATGTTGCGGAAACAAAAGCATTAGAATTAATTAATGCTATTTTAGAACCAGCTGGAAAAAACATCAATGATTACCAATTAGTTTCATTCTATGTACATATAAATGAGAAAGATACATTAGCAAGCTTAATTGAAGAAGAAATAAAGCCATATTTCAATAGTTCAGGTGATATACCTTGTTCAACGTTAAATCGAGAGCAACAGTTTGCATATGATATGATTTTAGGTAAAGTTTTTAATAACCTTCCAGGTTTATTTTTTGTAGATGGTCCAGGTGGTACAGGGAAAACATACTTGTATAAAGCATTACTGTTAGCTGTTAGATCAAAACAAATGATTGCACTAGCCACAGCATCTTCTGGTGTAGCTGCATCTTTATTACCTGGTGGTCGTACTGCGCATTCTAGATTTAAAATTCCATTAGATGTAAACAAGGAAAGTGTTTGCCCTATTAGTAAACAATCTGCTTTAGCAGATCTTTTACGACTAACAAAACTAATAATTTGGGATGAAGCTCCTATGGTCAATCGGTATACAATTGAAGCATTAGATAAAATGTTACGTGACATAACTGACTGTGATTTGCCTTTTGGAGGAAAAGTTATTGTATTAGGAGGAGATTTTAGACAAATATTGCCAATTGTACCAAACAATCACAGAGAAGATATAGTAAATGCAAGTTTAGTGGCGTCAGATTTATGGCCTCATTTTACACGCATATCCTTAGTACAAAATATGCGTGCTGAACAAGATCATGAATTTTGTAAATTTCTACTTAGCATAGGAAATGGGACTGAGGAACTTCATGCTTGTGGATTAACTAATTTACCTTCTGAAATTATTATACCATACAATGACGAAACACATGCATTACAAAATTTAATAAACCATGTTTTTCCTAATATGACGGCCTACGTTGAAAATATTAGTTCAATGATAAATAGAGTCATCTTAACCACAAAGAATGAATATGTTGATAATATTAATAATCTCCTGTTAGAAAAACTTCAAGGTGAGACTTTTACATATTATAGTTATGATGAACCATTAGATAAAACTGAGTATAATCTTCAAGAAGATTTTTTAAACACTTTAGCTCCAAATGGTATTCCACCACATGAATTAAAATTAAAAGTGAATTGCCCTGTTATTTTATTGCGTAATATAAATCCTGCTGAAGGCCTATGTAATGGAACAAGACTTATATGTAAAAGATTTAACCGAAATGTTATAGATGCAGAAATAATTGTTGGTGAATATCGAGGCAAACGTGTATTCTTACCAAGGATTCCGTTTATACCATTAGAAACTGACAAAGGATCTATTCCTTTTAAAAGAACCCAATTCCCTATTCGACCATGTTTTGCAATGACAATAAATGAAGCTCAAGGCCAGACACTTGATTTTGTTGGTTTATTTTTACCTGAACATGTATTTTCTCATGGACAATTGTATGTTGCCTTGTCTAGAGCTAAGCAGTTGAAAGATATAAAAGTTGTAGTGAAACCAACAGTTAGGGATAAAGCTACCACAATACACAACAATTGTACAAAGAACATTTTGTAAAATACATAACTTTAATTAGTTCTATTCTTTTCATTTTATTACAAGACTCTGAAAAATACATTAAACAATAGAACAACGGACTCACCCTTGAAATTTTCATCGATTCTCGCCCAATCACTTTACCTGAAAGCAAAAAATTCATATTTTAACTTCAATCTTCAATTCTGATTACTTAAGTATTAATATAGTGTTTTTTTGAATAACATCTCTAATTACAATTGAAAAATTATACCATATAGGTCTATCCTACGTTTTGTATACTCGCTTACCCATAAAATAACATACATGAAAATACAAAATTGTTTCGATGATACAAAATTGGCGTTAAAAAAAAGACAGGGAAAATGAGAATTCTTTTTCTATTCTATATTTTTTTCTTTAATAACACATCAAAAGTAAATAATTTTCAAAAAACCAATTATTCATATATATATATAATTTTTCCTACAAATTATACTCATGTTTTCCCACGTGAACAGTAACTTGCAGACATAATTCTGTCATGAGCAGTGATTTATTGACATTTAGCCTTTATTACCATCCTCTCAGATGAACCGTGATTTACTGATTTAGTGACATTTAGCTTCCATTATCCTCTTATTTTGTCAATTGATCATTGATTGACCAATGGAGTAATCTCTTTCTTATCTTCTTGTTATATAAAAACATTCATTTCTACTTCAAGTTTCTCTACTCTTGCAAAAAAAGCACAGAAACCATTCTGCTTTCTCCGAAAAAGAAAAAAATAAGAAAAAAAAAGGTCAGGCTTCCTAAAAAAAGGAAAAAAAGGTCAGCTTTTCTAATTCCTGTTCATTTCCTAGGTGAACAGTAACCAGATCAGTAACCAGCAGACTAAATTCTGTCATTAACAATGACTTACTGACATTTACCCTCCTTTATCCTTATCTTTTGTCAGTTGATGATTGATTGAATGGAAGAATCTTTTTCTTACCTTATTATATAAACACTCATTACTGCTTTAACTTTCTCTACTTCTCTTGCAAAAAAAAAAAAAAGCACAGAAACTATTCTGCTTTCTCCAAAAAAATAGAACAAAAAAGCTTACAGATGATGGCTTCATCTTATTGCCTAATCCCTGAAATAACTGAGGACAAAAAAGCTTGGGTTGCAAAGGTTATTGCTGTTGCAAAACTCCCGCCAAAAACTTCGAAAGGTGGTTCAGAATATCAAAATCTGCTTCTACTTGATACTGAGGTTTATTTCTTTCCTTTGCATCAAATATTTCCTAGAGTACTAGTACAACAATTGTTAATATTTAAAGTAAGTAATGTTTTCCAGGGAAATACAGTCCAGGCCACCCTATGGAACAATGGTGGAGCCAGGACCTGAAAGTGGGGGGAGCCAGAACGAAAACTCAAAAAAAATCTTATAGATCTCTGTTGCCCGTCTCTGCTGCCCGAAAGTGGGCGTCTCTGCTGCCCGTCGCAGCTGCCGTCTAAAGCCGCCAGTTGAAGTGCTTGCAACATGGGTTTTCCTTGTGTTCGAAATGGCTGAGGATCGAAAATGGGAGCAAGGCACCGCTGGGTTCGACTGAAAGAAAAGGGGATCTGAGTACTGTGAGATATAAAAAAAAAGCATATAGGCATCGGTTCCTAGGTGGAACCGATGCCTATAGACTTATAGGCGTCGGTTGTCTTGTGGCAACTGATGCATATAGTTTAGCATGACTTTAGGCGTCGGTTCCAGCATGGAACTGAAGCCTATTGTTCAATTATTTTCGATTTTTCCACTGTATTTTTTAACAATCGACATTTATTATCAATTTTTTTCTCTAATCTATAGTAGTGAAGATCTTGAAAAGTTTAAGGAATTTAAGAAGGAGGTGGAAAAGAAAACTAGAAAAAGCATTCTAACACTGAGATCTGATCGAGATGGAGAATATTTGAAGGGTCAGTTTTTAGATTATCTAAAAGAGAATGAGATTCTCTCGCAATGGGTTCCACCACATACACCACAGCACAAAGGTATATCTAAAAAGAGAAATAACACTCTGTTAGATATAGTACGATCAATGATGAGCCATGTAGTTCTCCCAAAATCATTTTGGGGATATGCAATCAATACTGTTTGTTATACACTGAAACTTATCCCATCTAAATTGATTAATGAAATTCCATATGAGTTATGGACTGGTAAAAGATCAAATCTGGCATATTATGTGAAGCGTACTGAATTAGATAAGCTTGATACTAAATCTGATAAATGCTTCTTTGTGGGATATCTAAAAGAAACTGTTGGATATTACTTTTACAATCCTGAGATCATGAAAGTCATTCTGTCAAGACATGTTGTATTCCTAGAAAATGAGTTTATGATGAGGTGATGGATCGTGAATTTGTGGTGGCCTGATAAGTCCCATCTATAACCAGTTGTCTTGAATGAGAAGACTTTATCGATCGGTGGCTAAAAGCAAATAATAAAGATTGTAGGTACCTATTTGAAGAGCGGACCCAAGTCCATCACTTCGGGACGTAGAGTGGTACATCAAACGGATGATTGGAAGAATGAATTACACGGATAGTATCCTATAGAGATTCCGGTCCCGAGTCACTCTTTAGGATCTTCTCAATCACTCGAAGCTTTAGTCTTCGGCCAATCAAAATGATTGACTTTCCTCTCTATCTTGGGAGGTCAGAACCCAACAAAGAAGATTTTTCAAGAAGGGTGGGTCCTACTTCTTTCGATACAGAGGGGGGACTCAGGGTCATGGTCCAGTCGTAGATTTAATGCGGATAGTTTTCAACACCACTGACCTGTCACACACATTCTTAATTACTTAGATCGAAGAAAACCAGGAGGGCTTGTCCATTAATGAGCTATCATTGTGAAAGATGGCACAGATTGACTTGGTTGATGAAGGATCTGTGTAACCATACCAAATTCGCACCTCTAGGCGCCTCCCTAAAGCTCACCTCCTTCTTGGGGACCACGACTCTGACGATGCGTATAACGCATTTTACGTCCACGAATGTATGGAATGGTTAACGGGCAACCGTAGAGAGAGAAGCCCTTATTCAATGCTTCATTCATAGGAGACCACGCGGAGCAGGAAGTTCATAGCAATCGAACCGTACTACTTGACTATGTAATTAGTTGAGGAAACGGAGAAGAAGAGGAGCAGTTATCTATGTAATTACGGTCTTTGTTGGCCGTTGCTCCGGTCGAGAACTCTCTTTTCTTTGTCAAATTCCGTCTTACCAAACAAGACTGACTTCTGACCAGAGCAACATCTTCCATGATTGGCCTTAAAATAGGCTTGGCTCAAGCACGAGGACATAGGATTTAGAGCTTGCTCAAAACAAAATAACCCCAGCGTGCTTGGATCGCTTCGATTCTTGCTTTCCTAGATCGTGAACCAATGGGCTGTGGGGGGAGAAAAGGCAGCCTATGATAAGTCAATTCCGCAAGAAAGTAAAAAAGAAAAAGAAGAACCAGACGTCGGAACATGACCTTTGGTAGAGGTCTTACACGGAAGTGATAGTATAGCACAATCTCATATTAGGAGTAGCCGTTGTCACTTGTTCTTGCGCTGCTTGATGCTCTAATAAAAAACAAATCAGTGGGGCCATGCCAATACGGCTGAATATGCATTAGAAAGGTCAATCCCTCCCCCTATGACACCAAAAAAACCGGGCCGCGATGAAGGTCTCAAAATGGAAGTTTTTCACCTTTAAGATAGCGCATAAGGTATTTTAGGGCCACTATGTTCGCATCCCCCGACTCATAATCAAAGTGGTCTCGTCAAGACATGTCATATTCTTAGAAAATGAGTTTATTCTAAGGGAAAATAGTGGGAGTAAAGTAGATCTTGAAGAGGTTCAAGAAACCACAGAAGAAGTTAACTCATTAGATGCAGTTCCATTCACCTGCCATACGTCTAGCAGGGGTATACCTCCAGATGCACACTTGGCATACTGTGATTGGACAACCCACATGGGTTATCCAATCACAGCACGCCACATAAGATATCTAGCGGGGTACCCGCCAGACGTTTGGCGTTTGATCAAAATTGCATTAGATAAGCCAATAGTTGAGCTTTCATTGGATGAGGCAGAAAGTGGCAATAGGGAAACACCATTTCCTAAGGACACACTTGCTCTGACACGTAAATCGAGTAGAGTTATACATCATCTTCAAAGATATGATATGATGATTACCAATGATACATTGTTAATTGAAGTATATGAACCTACTACCTACGCAGAAACAAAGTCAAGTGTTGACTCAAAGAGATGGCAATAAGCCATGGAATCCGAAATGAACTCCATGAATGAAAATAAAGTTTGGACCTTAGCTGATCTGCATAAAAAGGTGAAACCTGTAGGTTGTAAATGGATTTACAAGAAAAAGATCAACATGGATGGCAATGTTTAGGCTTATAAGGCTAGATTGGTGGCAAAAGTTTATAATCAAAGACAAGGAGTTGACTTTGATGAAACTTTTTCACTGGATTCAGATTCTACTTGCAATATCAGCATATCATGACTATGAGATTTGGCAGATAGATATCAAAACTGTATTCCTCAATGGAAATATTAATGAGGATGTGTTTACTCTTAATGGTGGTGCTATGAGTTGGAAAAGTTCTGAATAAACAACGACCGCTCATTCAACAACGGAAACCGAATTCATAGCTGCTTAAGAAGCAGTGAAGGAAGCAGTCTAGATCAAGAAGTTCATCGCCGAACTTGGAATTGCTCCTAGCATTGTTGACCCAATATCTTTGTATTGTGACAACAATGAAGCCATTGTGGAAGCGAAGGAATCCAGGTCTCATCAATGGTCCAAGCATGTATTAAGGCGATATCATCTCATTATGCAGATTGCACAAATGAATGACATAAAGATAGAACGAGTCCCTACAGATGATTTACAGATCTATTGACAAAGCCATTATCATAAGACAAGCATGATAGTCATGCTATGTCTATGGGTATTAGATATATGAATGACTGGATCTAGTTTGTATGGATTTTAATGTTATACTATTTTGTAAGACATTTTAGGTATAAACACTTATTAACGAATGTGTTTTAATTGCAGATCTATTATTTTTATAAGTATTATTATCTTATCATTTAAAATAATAGAGTCTATAGAATAGTATGAGAATAACTTATTAATTATAATGAGTTGTGATTGTGATATGTATGATATCACTAATTCTTAAACTATCCCTAGTCGATGCAATTATAGGATACAGATACTGTTGTTGCGGATATACTAGCATATGTTACATTTCATTCTTATTAAGAAAGTAACTGATCTCACAAGTTAGAATGTGGGGACATACGAATGAACACATGGATGTTTTATTAGTTGAACAAGCATTGGATGACCCGCTTAGAGATACCACGTGGATATTATCCTAGCATCAGTGGTTGATCTCTAATGGACGGTTGCGGAATTGGTTGTTTGACTTGAGGATACCATAGAATCTTATGTTATGATTGTTATGCTTAGGCGAACATTAGATGAGACTCTAGTCATGAGTTATCAAAAAAATGCCGTATATGTATAATGAAAGTTACATAAAGGTTGTGAGTATTCAAGATGAGGATTCATCACTCCTAGATATTAAGAGACTATAATCTGCCATTCGCTACTTGAGATGATGGAAATTCCTTGGCCAAGGTGTGATTGCGAATTGAAAGGAGTTTCAATCATGATTATAAGTTTTTCAACGTGAAGTATGTGGGAATAACATAATTGGTTGAAATTAGATTGACGGTTATCTGTATCTCTTAACCAATTGGATTATATTGATGAAGGGATTATATTTTTACAGTTGTTGTACATGGAAAGGTCTTGTCATATCACATGTCATCTAGTCATATGGATTGTCTTGATATTTTACTAGATGTCAATCTTGGACGGCGTCGTGAACTTATCGATCTAGGTGAATCGATGATAAACTAAAATGGAGATTTTGGTTTGTCTTATTCTAATTGGATTAGAATATAAAATAGCATCATGATATTTGTCATTGTGAGTGAGAGTCTAATGGGTCACACACAGAAGGAGATTTTGGTTTGTCTTATTCTAATTGGATTAGAATATAAAATAGCATCATGATATTTGTCATTGTGAGTGAGAGCCTAATGGGTCACACACAGAAGGAAAGAATCAGAGTCTTAGAATTTGACCTTGTATAAGTAGGAGATTATTGGAATTAATGTACAAGGCCTAATGGTTGAACCGGGTTTGTAGACCGATTTAATTAATAAGAATAATTAGGTTAGATCATGCATGTGCTCTAGAATCCTAATTTGATTAGAGTTGTGCTAGGGTTTCGTAAGAAATCTATAAATAGAGCGCTTCAGTGTCTTGGGTTATTACGACATTCACATGAATATTTTATGTTAACTTGCTAGCACAAGATAATACAGAAACCCTAATCCCTACTACGAAAAGTTTGTGTTCTTGGATTGTTCTTGTTGTGTGGATTACTATTAGAAGCTAAAAGCTTAGACTGCTGTGGTATGGTCAGATATATTGTTGAATTCACTGCTTCATTCTAGGTAATTTTCTGATCACGAATTCCATATAAGAGCAAGTTTAATCCTAGTATAGGAATTGTAGTTTTTATTTCCACTGTGCATATTGTCTATAATTCTTAATACTTTTTACTTTTCAAACCATTAGAATTTCTAGTAAATATTTTTATTTTTGATAAGAAACATTAAACAAGTCGGGTCCGAGTAAAAATTATGATAACCTTCCCTGACCCATTGTCAAATTGAGTTGATTTTCTTTATCTTGTCCCCAACCTAATTACCGTTTAGTTGGGTATTCTTCGTCTTAATATTATCGGGTATTGGGTTTGCTGGTTTTTTTTGCAATCCCTACTATGTTCACTTAATATCATTTCATATCGAGTAGGTACATAATAACTATTAGTTAACAAGATAATCAAAACATTATAGTTTAATACTGCAATTCATACATTACTTAATATTTCGTATTATTGTTAGATATAATTTAATTTGGTATCTTCCCGTGCAACGCACATGTGAGAATCTAGTTATTATTGTTGTTGTGTAGCTTTATATTACAAGAAATCCAAAAATAAATAAATAAAATCTATTATCCAGTTCTCCAGCTTATGCAAGGAGTGGCAGACCTTTGAGATAGCATCTATAGTGAGTGCCCTTGATGCTTAGATGAATTTAAACAAAGAAAAGAAGTTCCAAAATGGTAACGGACACAATATACAACATAAATTAAGATAGTTTCCCTGCTATAAAACACAATTTATTAACAAGGGACTCAATTAAGTCATGATAACAGTTCAAATCATGGGTAGTGTTCAAAAACCTCATGGAGATTTTGTTACAAAATCTCTCATTTCATGCGGATGCATGTCACATGGATTTAAAAGACGTGGATCGATAAAAACTGTATAGGGTGGGAGGTTTTGTTACAAAACCTTTGAAAAATTTTTGAACATTTTTGTTCAACTCATATTACATATAAAATCATTCATTCCTCTCCAAAAACTAACTCAAATACTTCTTTTGGTAAATTGTAATTTTATTGATAATTTGCTCTTGATAAGATCCGTTTGATACATAAACAAAATTGAATAGTACTATTTATCTAAATTGAAAATCAAATTGTAGCTTAGTTGGCCTCTACTAAATGGCAAGTTTATGTACTACTAGACTTGAAATGCATCTCAACTCTTGATAAAAAAGAATTAGAGGATCTCCAGTGGCACACTTTTTGTTCTAATATATGTGGCAAATAGAATTAAAACATACAATAAAATATCTCGAATGATGAATGGGAATTGCAAAAGTAGTGGGACACGTGTCTATTAACTATTGGTTTAGTTGGTAGTTATATTTTATTTTAATATTATTAGGGGAATGTCGGGCGAGCGGAATTGAACCCTAGACCTAGAGTGTGAGAAACCCACTAAGATTCATGTGTAGTTTTGAAGTGACGTTAATGAGAGATATAGCCATATAAAATATACAAATTTCAAATTTCTCTCTCTTTTCTCTCTTCTTTGTTGTTACATTTTTCTTTCTTTATTTTCTATTTTTTTAATAATGTTATGACAGTTTCTACAACTAAACATTGTGGAGAAAAAATAAAAAATAAAGGAAAAAAAAAGGTAAAGAGAAAGAAGAGAGAGAAAATTGAAATTTATACATTTATTATCTGTATTTTTTCTCGACACCATTCTAAGACTACACATATGCGTTGGAGATGCTCTTACTTGATAGTTATTAAGAAATGGAAAAAAAGCAAAAATAATAAAAAACAGTGGATAAAACGTGTCTTGCACACCATCTACATGTACATCATGTGCTAGACATCTTCTATTCTTCTCTTGTTAGTTGTCATGTTTGGTTTTTTTATGAGATGACTACAAAATTTCTGCAATTCACAAGCAATTGTAGATGCTCTTGAAACAAAATGCTTCGCAAAACATACAAATTAATGATAAGAAAACCATATTGTGCAATGATTAAAAAAAAAAAAAAAAAGAAAAAAAATATGCGCCAAAACATATTTCTATATTGAGCCAAAATAAGATTAAATCAGCTTAGGAAGAAGGGCAAAAAAAGGGTAGAGGAATAGTGAAATATTCTCTCTACAATCCCAACTGAAAATTAAAACAACCAATACCACAAAATGTGCAAATATAAAACAGCCTCTACACAAATAACCATTGAGGTAGTTAAAGGGGAAAAAAACAGACCAGCGATATAAAGAAACAGAGAAACTTTGATCACTCAACCCCACGAGTACATTGCAGAGATCAACATGTTCATTTCGCCGCCAAGGATCGTCTGGACGAATCTGGGATAACCAGCTTCCGATATCAGTTGCCGGTGGACCCTTGGTTTCCGCGCAGAATGCAAATTCTAATATCCTGGTTTCCCCTCCACGGGTGACACACCAGGCGCTTTCTCATCAAAATTCATCACCAGAAGCCAAGACGGTCCGAAGGTGTGCTTTTGTATCAATATTTTGTCGATGTTTAAAAACACCGGCCTCTTAGTCTTAGATGTCTTGTATATTTAGATGCAATATTAGATCAGATAGATTGAATGTTGGTCAATTCTGCGTACTAAACATGTTTTAGGCGTGTTTGATACTTCTATGCAGTTTTGCAACTTTTGAATTTTGTACATTTTCGTGTGAAACGAGAACGTGTTTGCAGAAAATTGATTTTTGTTTTTCATTCCTAGTTTTTCAGTGTGTTAATTTTATACAAGACAAGAAGTTTTACATTGTGTCAGGCAAAGATTGCATTCATTTGGATCTCAAAGGCAACTTTTAGTTGCCAGTAATGCCTAAAAAGTGCAAAAATTAAAGAGAATAAAGTTCTGTTAAAAGAAACAAATTGTGATGTGTTTCCTTGCGTTGCTGAAACGGAGGGATATAATATGCCATTCTATAAGAGACAATAAATTTGATAATAATCTTCTTTCACAATTCCATTTAGTGCCAGCGGCCGGCATAGTTGACGTGGATGTAGGTGGTGTGAATCCGACAATGGAAGCTCTCCTATAAAGAGCATTTATGTTTTTTTTTTTTTTTTTACTGATCTATTTTATAAGTGGAGAATGCTGGCACTAAATCATTTTCGTCTTTTTCCATGTTTCTATTCATGTTGGAAGGAACTTGCTTGTTGGTAGCCGTTTTAAAATTAGCCCCCAGAAACGTATAGGATGTTTTTCTGTTAGATCATCTATCCAATTTGATGAAGAATAGACCAATAATGGGAAATTTTTGATAAATGGGAAATTCAAAATGCTTGGGGGATGGAAAATGAGGAAATGTCTACAATACCTCAATTTTGTCAGATACAGTTTGAAGGATTTTATAAGTTCAATGATAATAGAGAGTCTGAGAGGAGATTGTTTTTACCACAGTATAATTTTTTCTTTTCTTTTCTTTTCAAAAACTTCATATATTAGAGTTAAGGTACACTTACACACGATTTTTTTTTTTTACACAACTTCACTTAACAACATCCTATTTTCACAAACTACATCGCTTAAAATCAAATCATAATATAATAGTGGCAGTGGATTATGTAAAATATTTATGTATAGCTTACGTAGAAATAGGATTATTCCTTTTTATCACTTAAAATGTCTAATCATGTCTCTCAATTTCATAAAATTTGACAGCTTTCAAATTTATGAACACTTGAAAAGAAAGGTGTGCCTTTAAGAAATAATAAGTAGGGCAAAAAAAAGGGAAAACAAATGAACATCCTCATTCCCAGCAGATATGTAGTAACTAATTGCCTATATTCAGTCTCCTAAAACACTATTAGCCTGTCTTAAGAATCAGAAAAATTCTCAGTTCCAAATATGAGTTTCTTTTACCCATCCATGATGCACTTAACCAAATCTAGTATACGAAAATAATCATAAAAAAGTGAGGACTCTTTGCCGTCCAACCCGTCCCTGCTCACCCTATTGCCCCCGGCGAGATTGTTGCATGGGCTTCCACCAACAACCAGATCAAACCCACCGATAGAATACATAATCTTTGCGAGCCATTCTCCATCTATTTTCCGCACGTCCTCAATATCTATTAGTTTCCCATGCTGCTTAGTTTGTTCCCACCAGCTCCTAACTATATCTCGGTTTACTTTGGATTTCTCGACTGAAACTACATTGTTCAATTTTATTCCAAGACGATGAAGTGCTACTTCAGCTCCACCAATTCCTGAGAATAGGGATAAGAGATTAATGCCACGGGGGAACATGTCCTTCAGGACTGAGAAATGATAAGCCACAGTGTCGACCTACGTTAAATAGCAAGAGAGTATGTAAGAATTATCAGACTATCAGAATTTGAGCAGACAGACAATACCCCCAGATCATCTACAGAACACTTCGTTAAGCTTAAATAATTCTCATATCGTGATTCAAAAATAAGGAACCTTCTTTAAGACCCAGACGTGCTAAGAAAGAAAAGGTTACTTAAAAGAAACTTTTGTAATTTAAGAGCTTAGCCAATATGGATGAGACTTTTGTAGCGATTCAAGGATCCAGAAGCAGGATAAATATTTTTTCAAATAAACATATCAGTCTTGCACAACTGACCTGGAATGAGTTACCGAGAGACTTGTATCTATCCGTCCTGCTAACTCCACCTCCCCTCGTATGGTTCCTTGGAAACCCCAATAACATTTCAATTTCATCAGGCTCCAGAGGAGCCACCTTGTTCAACCCAACCCAAACTAAATTCCATTTCCGGCATTGTTCAATAACATACTTTTGGACGGATGGAGGTGGATTGCCATCATGTTCCTCTAAAGCATTACGAATTCTTTCCGTCACTCTTGCACTTCCGCAGACAGTTTGTAAACAGTTCAACTTATCCCGTGTATCCCACGCAGGCCACCACTTCTTTGTCAAGGGAAATGCTTCACAGATGGTCAGAGGGGGAAGGGGAACAAGCGGGAATCTTTTCTGGATCGGTAGGTTATGCACATAACCTCTCTTTCTCGCAGCAGCACAAAAGTACTTTGAATCGACAAACTCAGGCTCAATCCCATATAAAAATCTAGATATTGTTTCCCAAACTCCCTTTGGGGTTAAGGCAACATTCTCGTAATAGAAAAAGGGCAGGCCAGTGGCTAACTCTGGTAGAGATCTAGGAACAATTTCAGGTTGTTGTGAAGGCACACCAAAGCCTATCATTGGTTTAGGCAAGTGAATTATGCTGTCTTTGATAATTATTTTCTTTTTAGACTTCTGATGAAGCTTTCTCTTCCTGCCTTCGCTGTGATTAGACTTTGGCTGGTGAACCACAGGAGAAATCTGCAAGTCAAAAATTTCCGCAAATTATTGATGCTACAAAGGTAATGGCCTTTTTTTACAAAGTGGACGTTTGACAGCATTAAAAAAGAAAGATAAAATTTATCTAAAATGTACTATGCAATAGCAAAATGTACACCATCCAATACATGTACCAAAGTGTACAAATGAAATCAGTTGAGTTTCACCAAAATTTGAGAAACTAACCTTAATGCCATCTTCATTCGGATGCATGTCTTGTTCCCTAGCCACTTGAGCAGCAGATAGAAAATCAGTTAACTCAATAATTGAGGCTTCTGGACCTGCAGCAACATTAAAGTTACAGATACCATGATAATGGGTATTTTGATCCAGATACCAAATGCTCCATTCTAATTTCCGCCAAGAAAGAATAAATACATAAATAAAAGACTGAATGAATGAATGAGTGAATAAAGGTAAAAAGGCAGTTTAAACAGGGAAGCAGCAACCAAGTACTTCATGTCATATATTTACATTATACGTCAGTTTTTAGCTTGGCAGACAAAATTGTCACCGTTCCTTAAATGTCAGGTCAGCTTGATACCAAGATTTTAAAAATATTACTACCTTCCACAATTATTCATAAGAAACTTCATCCTCTAAAAACTCATTTAACACCATCTTCCTCAATTATATCTTTTGCCATTTTACCGATGTACAATCTGTTGAACCGAACATTTTTCATCAAGAACTAATGCACTTAAGTTTATGGTAAAGATATTTCAACGATAAATGCAACTGTGTAGATTAAGCAAAATTCTGATGCAAGTCTAAATTAAGTCTGCAACAAATATTATCCCATATACTCACCGCATCTCTCCAGCGCTATCTCTGCATCTTCCACAGGATATCCCATGTTTGCTAAGGACAACAACATTTTATCCTTTTCAGAATGAGAATTCATACTTCCCAAGGAGAGCAACTTTTTATTTCTTTCAGACAGCGAGTTACTAATTTCCTGCAGGAAAATTAAAGTTAAGATCTATTGCATTCTACAAGGAGTGGAAAATACTATAAAATTCTTATGATACCTTATCTAAATTAGCACAAACCCATGCTTAATCGTGGAGAAGAGATATAACAAGCCTAAAAAACCGATCTATATAAAAGGATAAATCCCTCATCGAATTAAACAATCATGTAATCAACATATAAGGGCTTGGGAGTACTACTTTCAACAATGTTAACCTTTCAAGATGAATCTTCAAATCTTAATCCTATATCTAATTCCATTAAGCTCAAGAGACAAATATGATTCAATCGAAACTTAAACAAGTGTATAAATTTCAAGGAAGGTCTGCTCAAACAAGTCACCATCATGTGGGGGTATGTTAGGGATAAATCTCACGTTCAGAAGGGAAAAAAAAAATATAATCAGCAAATAAAAGGTTAGACTAAGGTCATTCGTCTTAAACAATGTTGTCCTTTTCCATTCCAATCCAAAGTCTTAATTGCCAAAGCAAAATCTTTTGTAGTGAATTAGAAGAGAAGTAATGCATGTTACTTTGTTAGAATTGTTTATCCAAAATAGTGTTCCTTTCTTGCTACTTCACTATGACTGTTCATGTACGCGCTGCTTGTCTTACTTTGTATTCAGCATTACAATTTGCAAAAACTGGAAAAGACTTCAGTCCATATTTAGCCTCTGTTAGCAAAATATTTCTATTTGAAAATAGAAATATATCAAAGCAATCCATATATTTCATGGGACCCCATATAGTACACAAATATCCACCATTCATTTTCAGTCATTCTATATGTATTTTGCAATAGAAAAAGTTTACTAGAAGCTGCTTAACCATAAAGAAAATTCATATGAAGCATTTATTAAACTTTTTCTGGGTATTATTTCAAAAGCAATGAGAAGTCTTTGTCCTGTGACATTAGTTTATTGTTAATATCAATATGTTATGAAAATACAAGGCTTTGTATTGTTTTCTTTCATCAAGTGATATGGACGGAAACAAGTTTTATAGAATAAGTGATACAATCTATCCTTCCAACAGAAAACCATTTTAAATTTTAATATTCAACATACAAGATTGAGGAATCCATATTTGAATATACTAAATAATGTTCCTATTCAAATTTCAGACAGCAAAGGGTCAATAATTCTTCAGGTAGAAAAATTAAGAGATTGAATAGCAAGCATTACATACTGCTTCATCTTCAGACCAATTGTCCATATCAGACAGATCATTCAGAAAGTTTTCATCACATTCTGCAGGACTTGAATCAGAACTGTCCCCTAAATCTCTTTTGGGAGAGTCTTCGACAACCTGCAATATGTGATGTGTAATTACAGAATAAGTAAGCTACGTACATATAAAAGAAACAGATTTAGAACTTTTAATACGAGGCTGAAATTCCAGAAATGTAAGAACCTATTTGACAGCATTCTTAAGTTATAATTTTCGTTTCAACTATGACTTTCCTATAAAAACTAGATATCTTAACTGCAACAGATGACACCTTAGCATAAGAACGAAATGAACACTACTAAAAGAATAAATATATGACCCCTAATTGCAAACTAATTCTAATTTGAAATGGAAATAGATTTTTTCAAATTGAGTGGTGGAGATTTGTTTAGTACATGCAGATCCATGAAATAAGTAGATGTAATTTGTTTTACCAAGTTCTTGAAATAGAATGCGTTTGTTAACAGGGCTTTTTCTTGTTTTCATTATTTCTGTCAAACGTAACTCAAAAAAGTGAAAAACAAGACAACAATTTTCTTTTTCTCAGCTTGGGGGACCCAAACGACATAGAATCATGAAAAGGACTACTTCCAACAACAAACAAAGCTTATTACCATTTAGCGCATGTTCACAAACTCATTCTATTTAAAATTATAATTTGATCAAACTAATCGCATCTACATATTTGACAGGTCCACTTGTAATACACAAATTTCAAGCACTCATTCTAAAAAAAATCTATTTCTACTTTTAAGCAAAAAATTTCGACTACTTTATTATTATTTTTTGTTTTCTAATTGTGTGTTGACTAAAAGTTCAAATGAACACCTGTTTAATTTGACATTAAAAATATGATCATGTTCGTGCTCTTTTCACAATCAAATCCTTTGCAATATTGGCCGACTAACACTGTGTTCATGCATTAAGGATTGGCATTTAACTCTACTGTTTACACACAAGAGTTTTATGCTTAACTATAGTAACTGTAATTGCATTGGCTATACAAAAAATGACAAGAGACAGTACACATGGACATATGGACTCATCAAAGTATTGTACACTGATCAGATAAATATTGCCTCATAATGAAATGAGATGCTAAAGTTAATAGTCCATTTAAGAATTGCAAAACGATTCTATACGAGAGAGCAAGTTGGATAGCAAAGCCGGTTTATCAGTCCCAAAATAGAGAACAATAATCAGCATCGTTGTATGTGAATCAGAGGCAGGATTTTTACTCACTGAATATGAGAGAAGGGTGTTTAGTATTAAGTTAACATCTCCTCCTCCTGCATGGTAAAATTATTAGTGTAAATTAGCACCAATCAGAATCAGCCTTCAATGGAATAATAATTTATGTACCATTTTCCTTTATTGCCTGCAAAACCAGCTTTTCTGGAAACCCCATCCCTACAAAATGATTTAGCAACTTGGAATTGGATAAACCTGCCAATGACCTTACCTTCATATAGTAAAAAAGGAAAAGAAGAGAAATTATCAAATAGAAATATGAAAAAAAGTATGCCAACAATGCTGAAGCTACACAATTTATTGCACTTGCTAGTATCACTTGTGTCATATCAAATAGAAATATGAAAAAAAGTATGCCAACAATGCTGAAGCTAAACAATTTATAGCACTTGCTAGTATCACTTGTATCAACGTGTTGGTTGGTCCAAGGAAAAATAGCATTTCAATGCATATTCATGTGAAATTTGTGAATCTAATAGATTGTCCTAGTGTCTATGGAAACTTTTGACTTCTTTTGATGGGAGGCTATAAATAATCAAATTGAGTGGAAGGCCTCCGACGTTGTAGGAGAATTCAATTATAGTTTTATTATTAATGTTCATATTGGGACTTAATTGTTATTTTTTTCTATAATAATTAATTAATTTTAGGATTTTTAGTTATGTTGGGATTAGTTTTCTTTTTCTTCTAAGAGATGTATCCTTCTCTTCTTTAGAGGAGATATGTTTCTTTTCTTATTTGGTTAGAATTGGGCGTTATTTTGCATGTATAAGAAGAGGGTTAGGCAGACTTATTTGCAACACATTCCAACATTCAAATCAATTCAATAAACTATCTTCATAAACTGATGGAAGTTTTAGTTATTCCTTTTGTTTCCAAGAGGAGTGGAAAAAGAAGAAGAACACATGTACACCAAAATTGGTGCTAAAGAAAGGAATTAACCTTCCATGATGGCTAAAGACGATAAAAGTTGAGGATAGCCCACTTAAGATGAACATAGGATTAAATTCATGGATTGAAGATTTGATGGAGTCGAGAAAAGGCTTCAGAACAATTAACAATCCTTTGTTGCATTCGTTCTTAAAGTTAGCTGTGTGATCTCAAAGGCAAAAAAAGAGCTTCAGCATACAATCAATTATCAAAGTCATGTAGATTTTGACAGGTTAGCATTAGAAGATGAATAGAAAAAACTAGACAATTTATAATAAGATTTTTGGAACTCTATTCATTATGAACAAGAAAGTGTACAACTTGATCGTAGACATGGTTTTAGTGAGAACACATTATCTAAGCTATAGGGGTAACTTTAAATTTGAGAATTGAAAGCTATGCTTCTTGCTGTAAGATTGTGTTTCATGGTACATAAGTAATCCAGATGACGATGCCATGTAAAGTTCCACTTTTATAGGGAAGTACTACATATATGAGATATTCTATAACATGGTAAATAAGGATGCTTGTCATGTACTTTTGGGACCATGGCATTATATAATGTTGATGCCACTTAGACATGCAAAGACAACATGTATGTGTATTGGTGGTATGATAAGAAGATTATTACACTGTTACATAAAACAAGATTCTTATGTAACAAGATTCAAGAATATCAAAGTAAACAAATTAAATGACATTTATGGTGCACACCAAGAGACAAAACAAGGTGTAAAATGGACAAGGTACTACTAATCAGAATGTCATGGAGACAGAAACCACAATCCAAGTGAAAATCACAAGCTTTCCAATTACAATGACATTAGCTGAAAATCATTCTAGTAAAATTATTACTAAAGACCTTCATATCGAGTCCACAATCCAGGTGAAAATCATTAGCTTTTAAATTACAAAGATATTGAGGTTGGAAGTACATATGAACTTCGGGTTGCAAATCATTATTACCGAAGGCCTTTAGACAGAGCTACAAGCTAATAAAGAAGTCAATCCTTGCGAATATTCTTCTGTGTTTAAGATGCATTATTGGACTTCATTGTAGAAGATGAGAAAAATAGAACATTGAAAATAACACTAGCCGTGTCTGCTAAGTTCATAGATACATCTTCTCTATTTCATGCAAGAAGTGCCCTTGAGTTACATAAATGAGCAAGGTTAAAGCAATTACGATGCTGAAAACTATGACTGTAGGGGACAATCTATTTCATGCAAGAAGTGCCCTTTAGGTATTTCATCAACAATCTTGGTAGTAGTACGATACTATTCGCCTCCTGATTGATTAATTTTCACTTCTTGAACAATGCTCAAGCACGAGTTTTCTTCAGCGCAAAGAGAATTATGTAAGACAACTCAAGTAGATATTACTACAATTCAAGTAGATATAACCATTAATATTGGGATTTAGCCCGTGTTTGCAAATCAATTCTATTTATAAATAAAAATTGGTCAAACCAATCACATCCACATATTTTATGGGACCTACATGTACTGTACAAATTTCCACCATTCAATTCCCCCCCCTCTCTCTCACACACATTAAAGTGAGTTTGCAAACGGGCCGTTAGTTGTTATTTATTTTATAATTAATCAATTGATGGAATTCCTAGTTATGTTTGGATTAGGTTTCTTTTTCTTTTAGCAGATATATAGTTATTTTCTTATTTGGTCATGATTAACTGATCATTTCGCTTATATAAGAAGAGTGTTAGGCTTTATTGGAAACGCATTCAGACATTCAAGTAAGAGCCTGTTAGCATATCATTTCTAAACCAAAATAGAATTAGTCAAATAAACCACATCCACATATCACATTGGACCCACATTTACAGCACAAATCTCCACCCCTCATTCTCATAATTTTCAATTTCAAATTTGAAATAGTTTGGTATCAGGGGCTAAGTTTAATATTCTCATAAACTCAGGCGTTATTCGTTCCATTTCATCTCAAGAAAAATAAAAAACACTTTCGTACTGGAAGGCCTTCATTATGATCCAAAGCAGTATCAAGAGTAAAACTGAGGGTAAATTTGGTTGGGGAAAGGAAAAATAGAGGATAGAAAGTAAAATTTATTTGAAAAGAGAAGAAAAAGGGAAAAAAAAAAAAAAAGCTATTCTATCACTTGAAAGTTTCCTTCAACTATGCAGAAAACGTCACAATTCTTTTACCCTCTCCGTTCCCTCTATCATAAGCAAGACAAGATAACCTCAAGAAGGGTGGTAAGACTTGGCAATGAGGGGACCAAAATGCTTGTTATTCTTGAAGATTTCAAAAAGATCAAGCTTCTCAAGGGCAGTAAAACCATAAAGAGAATATCTTACATACTTGTGCCGTGTTAACAATGTATTTACGCAATGTCCAATAAAATAGGAAAATTGATCAAGAATATCCTGCTCCGGCCATTGGTTAAAGGTTATTACTTCATGTTAAGTTCACAAAACAAGATTTATTGCTTAAAATCATTTTGACCATGTAAATAAAAACAAAAATAAATATATCCAAGTTGCTCAATTTGGTTTATGTGAATAGATAAATATGAAAGAGGACATTCTTTTCATACAAGAAAAGGTGGTCCAGAGAAAATAATGTTTATAAAGCAATAGGACCTGTGGGAAAATGTGGGATTTATGTAAACAGATAATATGACAAAATATATTCTTTGATACAGAGACTTCATACATCGCATTGTGGCCTACATGTGGGTGTAAACAATGACTGCTAACTGGATGTAAAACACTGCATTTTGGGATAGGTCTTGAGCAGCAAATACTTATATACATCAAAGACAACTACTGATTAAAAACAAAAAAAAAATCTCACCAACATGATAAAAACTCATCTATTAATTGATACAAGCATTCCACAACCATAATTATAAGTTTGTAGCTTTTACCTCATGATTGCTAGCAATTGGTTCCGTAGAAGGAGCCACTACAGGAGTAGAAGAAGGAGAAAAGGATGTGTCCTCAAAAACTTCTCGTTCATCATCACTATCCCAGTCAATACTATCATTGTCCTCTCCACTAGATTTTTTATCCTGCAGTATGTAACACATATAGAAGCACATAGAAATAAAAGCTTGCAAACCATCCTATCTAAAATAAGAAGTTATGAGAGACAAGACATGCACCCATATATTCTTGTCATCAGCATGTCCCCTCTCATGCAGAAATGATCAAAGCTAAAATTTTATTCA
>CAVNYN010270919.1:0-20586 GCA_963692815.1 Nyctanthes arbor-tristis | reverse complement strand
AGAAGGAGAAAAGGATGTGTCCTCAAAAACTTCTCGTTCATCATCACTATCCCAGTCAATACTATCATTGTCCTCTCCACTAGATTTTTTATCCTGCAGTATGTAACACATATAGAAGCACATAGAAATAAAAGCTTGCAAACCATCCTATCTAAAATAAGAAGTTATGAGAGACAAGACATGCACCCATATATTCTTGTCATCAGCATGTCCCCTCTCATGCAGAAATGATCAAAGCTAAAATTTTATTCATACTAAAGGATGAAGACAGGTACCTTATCCTTTTTGTTAGCAAAATATAAAAGCATTATAACAGATAGTGAAACAGTACAGAAATTGCATTAAAGAATAAGGAAATACCATGAAGCTTGACCCAGATATGCAACCTGTTCAGTGAAACATAAAACTGAAATAAGAAAAGAAGTCATGTGATGAATCAAAGCTAAACTAACCCTCTGTATCTTTAATGGGTTCTAAGGGGCAGCTGTGATCTTAAATGCCTGGATACAATGGTTTATGACCGTTTGGTTTATGACCATTTTAGGAAATCCAAAACCGTGAGAGCCTGAGAGGCATCTAACTTTTGCATTATGTGCACTAACTTCCAACAGAACTGTACTAATAAGTCTCCTTTTGCACAAACAGACTGTGTGGTTCATCAAAATACAATGTCCCACAAAGATTTACACTTCCTTCAAAATGCATTCAATGAGGAGACAAGGATTTATAAACTGTACTTGGAAATTCTCATAACATCCTGAAACTTATTTCTCGTTTCATTGACATGTTAGTGCAAGAGTATCTAGAACAGATACGGAGCAAAAATAGCACACAACAGAGATCGGGTTTTTATTACTTTCAAACAGGGACGTCTCAACAATTGGAAATAACTTTGAACTTCTTGTCCCTAAAATTTAACTAACAGATTACAAGTTATAAGAGCATCTTCAAGAGACTCTTTAAAGACAAGATGCTCTTTATTTTAGAGAGTGACCAACAATTAGAGAGTGGAGACATCTCTAAATTAACGTTTAAAAGTAGAGAGTGGGGTTTGGCTCGCCAATTAATCCACTCTCTGAAATTTATTAGCTGCAAATTTCAATGCTCCTTTCTTGGATTAACAAAACTGCGCTTACTTCTATTGGTGATTGACATATAGGGGATATGAATACTAATTTAAAATGAGAATAAAATACATATTTCTTGAAAAAGGTAATATAATAGTAAAAAATAAAGAGCTTGTTTTAGAAGGTAAGCGTTTTCCCCTCTCTAAAAAGTGGAATATGCTCTTTTAAATTAAAGAGTCTATTGGAGATGTTATAAACAATAGAAATTAAAGGCCAGTCAAATTACCAACGATTTAGGCAGGCTTATTCCACAGATTGCATTCACACGATATTCCCCAGAAGCCATTAACTCGCCATATTAAGGAAGAAAAATGAAAAAGAAAAGAAAAATAACAAACATACAAATTTGGCATTAAACAGAACGAGAAAACACGAAAAACTTCATTTTAAAACATTAAAAACATCATTTTAAGTCACACATTCAGCAATTCTTTGTAATTCTCGAACAAATGCGAAAAAAACACAGAAGAAGAAGGGGGAAAAAAACCGCACCTAAAAACTCAGATGCTCCAAGTCTCGCTCCGACCTCAGGTAATCTTCCAGAAAACCAATAATGCTGATTAGTGCACCTTGTTCCAGTAAACGAAAAAAGCCCTAGCCGACTTTTATCTGAAGAAGAGAAACGAAAATAAGTGAATCAAACGCAGATAAAAGTTAGCAAACCAGAATTAAACCAAAAAAAAATCGAAAATGAGTGAGACAAAACCGCATTCAAACGGCAAAAAAGACGTATTCTTAGTCGTAGATTTGAGAATCCAGGCCGTAGAAAGAGAATGAGTGGAGACTGAAACTTTTGAAGCGGAAGAGAGAGAAATGATGAAGTTCAAGCATTCGCAGGAAATGAACCTCGCCAGTTTGCCAATGCAAACCAAACAGACGTACGCGCCAAGGAGAATAGAAATTTTATTTTATTTATTTATTTATTTATCATTGCATTGTATTTGCAAAAAATGAAAAATAATAAAAATAAAAAAAAGAGACTGAGTGGGTTGACCTTTGGTTATTTAGAAAAAAAAAAGGTTACTTATAAGCAGATATGATTTTCGACTTTATGAAAAGTTTGCGAACTTGTGCTAAGGATTCATTTTATTTTTTATTTTTAATTTTCCTAAGGTTGATTTCTAGGAAGAATATGCTGTGGAAAAATTGGTTTTTTTTTTTAAATGTAGTTAATATTAAAGTTTGATTCATTGATTCATTGACTAAAGTTTGAAATAGAACTCTCTAGAACAAGTTAAGGGCTTCTATGGAATCAATTCTCATCCAAACCTTGCATTCACCCATTAAAATTATTTTGCACTTAGATTTATTTATTATTATTATTATTTTACTTCTCAACTACACATTCACTCTAAAATAACTTTTTACAAAATCATAGAGCTCCTAAATCTATAAGTAACTTGTAAACGTACATCTCATTTGTAAACTCATTTTAATGAGTTTTAATGAGAAATAAAAGAAAAATAATGAGTGTGGATAATGATGAAAATTTATGCAATATATGCGGGTTCTATAAAATAGGTAAATGTGATTGATCTGACTAAAATAGCTCTATTTTACTATCATATTTATAAATTATACTCTTTAAATTTGTAGATACTCTTTAAAAAATATAAAGTACTCTTTAAAAACTCTTTAAATTTAAAAAGTCTATTAGAGATGCTCTTAAATATTATTATTATTATTATTATTATTATTATTATTATTATTATTATTATTATTACTACTACTACTACTACTACTTTGAAGGTTTGTCAAATTAAGATGATTTGTGTAAAATCAATAAAATGCGACAATCTATAGAGAATAAAAAACGGTTGAGTATTTTCTATAAGTTTCTCGAATATAAGTTAAAATTTTCTTTTTTTATATTTTGTATTAAGTTTTGTGGGAGAATATTTGTAGTTTCGTCATTGCAATTGTTCATACCTTTTTATAAGATCGTCCACGGCCGTATGTTCTATAAACTATTTCCATTTTTTATTATTTCAAAGAGTAAAAATAATAGTTGTTTTTAAACATACTTTTTTTATAACTCTTGATAACGATTATATTCCTATTACTGTCTTCAAATATTGATATAAATTAATGAATATTTGGTTATTTTGCTATGGGTTCAAAGAATGTTTGTACATATATCATTAATATTTAGATTGTTAAAAATTACATATACTATAACCTTTCTATTATATGTCATTTCTTAATGGTCTTGAATTTCAATTATCTAATCATAAATTGTAGGATATGGATGCATTATGTAATGCCAGTTTGAAATCAACTAATAATTCCTTGATCTTAATGTAGGTTGTGCATAGTGAGGAGTCAAATTTTGTAATGGAAACCCATAATGTTGGATTATATTACTATTAAGCAACAAATTTTAATCTTAGTTTTCTTTGTTCATTGCACACATTACCAATAATGTGAATACAATGTGAATTTCGATACATGAGTTGACATGTGTTATTCAAAACAATTAAAATACAAAATAAACTCATTGTATACTGTTAGCCAGTGTATGATGCACATAACTGTATACAGGTTGTGTATTTTAATTTATTTTTGACATCAACCTTAACAAACACAATTACGTTATATTTTATGTATGAAATTTCTCTAGAACTCTACCCGTATAACGCACAGGTGGAAATCTAATTTTTATTTATTTACAAATATAAGCTAAATCAAGCATGACATTTGCTATTCATTTTAGGTATAAACTTCACATGAACAGGACATGGTTAAGGATGGGATATATGACGTGGTATTAAGAAAGAGCGAGTGATTTTAAATTTCGTACTCTCGCATCTAGTCAAGTAAATTAAAGAATTAAATGAGTGGATAAGAACAGAAAGAATGGATCACTATCAAATAATAAATTCACTATTTTAGTATCATATTTATATATATATTTCAAAATAGAAATATAATGAGTGTAAATAAGTGGCCGAGAATCTATATATATATATATATATTAAAGGAAATAAGTCTGCGGTACAAACGCATTTTTCCCGTTAAAAGATATTTTATTTCTTATTGTTGTAACTCATGTGATATTCTAATTTTTCTATATTATTAATTAACATAGATAACAAATTGATAATTATGAAATTTAAAACTGGAACTTGATATTTATCAACTTGGTAATTTATGTAATATATAGATAAGACAATTAATTTCAAAACCGGATTAGTTGCAGCTAAGGATTTGAGTGGATAACCACATATTTGGAGGTTGCCATAAATATTTCATAATCTATAAAATAATTTGAAATTGCCCTTTTTTTTTGGGTAACCAAATACGAAATCATACTATATACATAGATTTGGCTTTTCTTATTCAATCCATTTGGTTATTCATAACATTTAGTTCTTTTCATATATATACTCAATTACTTTTTTTTTTCAAGGAAAACTTAAATGTCGTATGCTAAATAAAATGGCCATCAAATTAAGATATGCACAATCCAAAGATAGAATTGAATGAATTGGCATATGTTGTAGGAAGTGTTATTGGGTCAAGAAAATGAAGAAGTTGACCAAGTCTTTTGTGATTTCTAATGGTCAGATAGGCCACGTGAAGAAAATAGGGGTCATTAGTTCAGTTCATTATAGCATGAATATGTGGCAAGCAATAGATTGATGAACAAAATGTGATTAGATATATAAGTAAGGAATAGATTGATGAGCAAATTACGGTTGGTTTGGAAGCTGATTATTTCACATTAGATACTTAGTCGTGGTAGACTCCTTGTCATCCCTATAAATACATAGAATGATCATGTTTTTGTATATTTTTGTAGTTTTAATGGTTTAGAATTTTTTATATTTTTTCATTATGGTTTGTGTTTTAAATAGTTATTATGATTCTTGTAGTTATTTTAAATGCATTAGCTTTGGTTGTGTATATAATTTCAATTTTTTTGGTTGTAAATGTAATGGAGTTGCAATTTCTTAATGACATATATGAAATGAATAGTTTCTCTTTATTTGACTTTATGTTCAATTTTTTTTTTATCTCTATATCTTCATTTTTATTTTTTGTCTTTTCCACAATGTAAAAAAAAAAATAAATCTTATATTAATAAAAAAAATATGTACTACTAATTTTTGAAATTATAAATGAAGGATTCATGCAAATCGAATCTTTGGCTAATTAGCACTATATACTCCCAACCTTTCATATTTCTATGTTTTTCGTCCCTAACTTTTAGAAATTAGTATTTTTACCATTGATTCTCATCTTTTTATCGCTATCTATCATTTTAGACTAAAATGGACAAAAATATCCTCCAACTTTAATTAGCAAAAAAAAAAAACAATAAATTATAACTAAATAAAAATAAATCAACAACCTTATTAATATTAGCAATAATATTCTAACACTCATATGGATTCCTTTATATGTCTTATGTAACTGCACATATGCACATTACATGGATACATGCAGCTACATGGCATACATATATGCAACCACGTGAACCATATAGGTTCCCTGATAGCACTTATTTGGATGCGAAAATTTTTATCGATATTGAAATTTTTTTGCTTTATTTTTTATTTGATTCAATTTTTTTTTTTAAAGTAACCAAATCACATTATTATTGTGTTTTTATTTATTTTTAATCTACTAAATTTTTTAGTTAGCAATTAGAGGATATTATATTCATTTTTATTTAAAAGGGTAGATATGGCCAAAAAGGTAAGAATTGCAGGTAAAAATATTAGTTTATAAAGGTTAAAGGCAATAAACACAGAAATACGAAATGTTGGGGGTAGGTAGTGTCAATTTGCCTGAATCTTTAGACCTAATATCTATTAGAATTTGAGTAAACATACAGAATTCTAATACTTTAGGTTTAAAAATTAAGTAGATTTTTTTCACCAGTGCGTTGTACGGGTATAGTTATGGTATACATTCATATCAAAATTGACGTGTGAATATGGATATCATGTCATAAATAAAGTATAATGTATCAGTTGTATTGTATAAAATTACGAATTGATAAACGAATTACAAATCATCATGGGATATTTGTAGTAAAATGTCTGAGTTCATAATTTCAGTATCTTCCAAACACGTCGTGTAAGTTCACACGTCTAATCTATATAAATGTTTAATAATTAGAAGTCAAATAATTAGGGATGTCAATTTGACCCATCGACCCATAAACCCGTACAGACCTGCCCCTAATATGATTGATCCGCCGTACGTAATCGGAGTAAAGGGACGGGCATGGGGCAACATTGTCTGCCTCGCCGTGAGTCTGGGGCGGGTACGAGTCAGGAACCGTCCCATAGACCGGTGACCCACCAAACATTTTCCTTTTTTTATTTTTAATAAATTTAATTCTAAAAATGTGTAAAAACTATTAGAGATGGTAATTTGACTCATCGACCCATAAATCCATGGTAATTTATTTTTATTTTATATTATGTTATTTTTTTGAAAGGGTTTTTCTATCAAATTGAAAGAATCATGTTATTATTATATTAGTTAATATTGAGAATTTTAAAATTCTAAATAAAGGTTTTGTTTTATTTTATGTTCATCAATTAATAATGCATTGCACATAATATTAATTGAAAAGAGACAAAAATTATAAGTCCTTTCATAGGTCATGGTGACGCCCTGCCCCCTTACTCGACCCGTCTTGACTGCCCTATGAATTTGTGGGTTTAGGGCGGGACTGGAACAACTTCAAGACTCGTGGGGGCGGTTCCAAGGTATGGCTAACCTGCCCCAAACACGCCCCATTTCCATCTTTACAAATATTCATACCACAATCAACTATTGCAACTATGAGTTTAGTCTCTCACTCGTGTGTTGTACGGAAAGACTAATTTTCAAAAAATTCAATAATAATGAATAATAAAATATTGAACAGATACGTGTTATCAAATTTGCATAACAAATGTAATAAATATACAGTTTTGATTTAGTATTTGACACTTTAAATTAATATTTTATTAATATTATATTAACTAGAATTTTCACCCGTGCGTTGCACGAGATCTAAAAGTAATAATAACCATAGTAATTTTACGGAAACATATTTATCTGGCATGAAAAAGTGACATGTTTAGTTGTCAACCGTATATTGGATGATTGTGGGCCTTCAAATTCATCACTTGCATATACACAACCAATTCATATTTGCCAACTAGCAAATATCAGTTATTCATATCATATAAACATGTTTACCTAGAATTACTTTAATAACAAATGTCAATAAATTTTTGTACAAAAATTTAATAAATTATTAATACAGTCAATTCAGTCATATATTAGTATTATGAGAAATAAATTTTTATAACCATTCTATCATATTTTGATTTATTTGTCAGTAGCATTTTTTACACCAGTTAATTCGTTTCCTTTTTTTTTAATACATTGGATATAAGGAAAGTGAGCGGAACCAATATCAGTTATTCATCTGAGATAAACATGTCTCCATATAATTACTCTAATAATAATAAATGTCAATGAATTTTTATACAACAATTTCATATAAATTATTAATAAAACTAGTTGAGTCATATTAGAATTATAAGACATAAGTTTTTATAACCATTCCATTATATTTGAATTTATTTCTCGGTAACACTTTTTGCACCAGTTAATTCTTTTTTTGATACAGTAGGTATAGGAGATGGGAGGGGCAGGTGTGTTCCAAACCAGTACTTCCTGTTTAGAATATGAGAAGCCTAACTAATGTAGCACTTGTTTGAATTACAGCACCAGTTAATTATGCATGATAATAAAAAATAATTGAGGTGATTTAATAAAAGTAAAATGTTTAAAAATTGTTGAACAACTATTACAGTGAAACTGTATCAACATTCGGTCCATCTTTCAAATAAATAACCCAACTCCAAATACAGTAAGACTTTATTTAAAACGAGAAACTGAAAATTTTATTCCATGGGAAATTATCAAAAAGTTTCAATTTATATTAATTATAGAATTAGCAAATTGGAGTACTATAATTTTAAAAAAAAATCAAATTTGATTATTGTACTACAATAACCATATAGAAATTTCTTTAAATAAAAATTTATATATTCTATGATATGATTTAAATAAGTTTACATTTATTTATTTGTGTAAACATGGACTATGTACATGTTTAAAATCTATGAGATTTTCAATGTAAAGTAGAATTGAATATATTATTGATGAAGAAGGGCCCTTGTAAATCAAATTAATGAATAAGGAGATAAAAAGAGTGTTATTATGTGTCTATCCTGATCACTTTAATTTAGATACGTGCATCCAATATCTTAAATGAATCAATTTGGTTTCAGTTATCCCCTAAATATTTGATTGAATAAATGTTATTTGGGAAGACATAAATGGAAAGATTCAACACATTACCATAATATAAAACCTTGTATGGCTAATCACAATTTATTTAGATTTTGTATATAATCTGAGATAGTTTCTTCTCGTACGCACGGGTGTGAATGTAGTCATACTTTTTTTGAAGTGTTACAAAAGAATATATATATATATATATATATTGCAAACTGAAACAATAACGCATTCTTCAATAAATTAGCTTATAGGTGTCATGAACTAGAAAAAAGAATATAGAAAATAGAGATTAAACAAAAGAATTTGTATATATCTCTATGAGAACCAAAGACCCCTAGTTATAGGTACAAGTCCTAGGTTTCAGGAGTCATTAGTCATTTACAATATCAATAATTTACAACACTTCCCTTTAGATGACTAATCTATCTAAAAATTGCCTCATTAGTAAAAATCTCGTTTAGAGAAAAATACAATGGAAAAAAAAACTATGAAACTAAGGAAAAAATAGTGCAATTGATTTTGAATAAATTTGGAGCGTCTAGGATGCTACCTACCTTGTCAGAAAAATCCAATGAAAAAAAAATTATTTGAAGGAAAGAGTACAACTACTCCTCCTGATGGCGAAATCTCCAACGCTTATCAAGAACTAACAAGGAAAAAGTCCTATGAGAAAAAATCCAAGTACAAAAATACATTAGTCTTTGATACCCCATTAAAATTTTCTTATTAAAAACCTTACTAGAAAAGCCCAGTGGGACAAAACCTCAGCCAAGGAAAAGAGTACAATGCGTATTTTCCTCATATATACTGACCATTTATACAAGAAATTTTATTTCTTATATGCTTTAGGAATGTCAAATCCTCCGTGGATTATACCATGTTTGTGATGTTTTTATACATTGCTAATTGAATGAAACTTCATATTTCAATCGCATTACCACATATTTAATGATATTTCTACATAAGTACCTATTGATATTTTATTGACATAATATATTTTCAAATGACTAGACTGTTAGTCCTAACATAAAGCAATATACTATATTGCATTTTGTTTTGGTCCATATTATATATTACTAAATTTTTTAATGAAAAAATAATTCATCATCCTCCCAGTCACCAGGGTTCATTAGTATTTATTGTCGACAGTTATTTATTATCGATTCCATTTGATCCCATATGACATAACACATTGAAATATCGTTTACTAATTTCAGGTACCTGAACCTCTTTAGGAGGTTTTTTTATTAGTTAGTTCTATATACTCTTTTAGACTACTACGTCTCTATATGACCATCACAAATATTTATATTTTTTTTTAGGTACCTAATCTTTGTTTTCCTTATAAAATCTGTGTATTTTTTTTTTTTACATTTTTCCTTGAATCTTTTTTAAAATAAATATGATATAAATACATATGTCTATCATATTTTTCTTTATAAATACTTAAAATAAATATTAATTATGTTAGACTCTTCTCTTATGGTAAATGAATCTATGTCAAAATACAATCAGGGGACAAATAGACATAGGGCGGGGTTGGAAAGAATTAGTTTATTTTTATATTTTTTCAATAATATTTATTTTTAATATTTTTCTTTTTCAATTTTCTATTATCATTTTTTTATATTTAGGGCAATTTTCACTTTAGTCCTCAATCTTTTGAAAATATAAGGGTAAAATCATTAATTTATAGTGTTTTAACAGAAAAATGGATGGAATCTTAATGGAAGGACAAAACTCAACTATCATATAAAAGGTTAAGAACCCACGAGATGAGAAAAAAATGAGGAAAAGATTGTGTAAATATTGAAAGGTTGAGGACTAATAATGAAATTTACACTATTGCATTTCATACTTTGTTACCAACTATTAATTCTTCCTCTCTAATACTGAGAAGGTTGTCTAGTTTGAGTAACAGTCAGGAAATCATGTTATAACTTATCATGCTTTAGGGATGAGAAATAACCGTTACTCCCCCGTCCCACTAAGCTATGCTTGTATCCATTTTCACAAGGATTAAGAAAAGTACAATTTATGTTGTTGAAAAAATAAAATTTAAGAGTATTTTACTAACATGCCTTTTCATTTCCTAATTATTTCACTTTTAATAGTTTTATTTGTTGATAATAATGTACATTAAATAAAGGCATATTTTTCACTCTCTGAGCGTTCTCTCTGGAGGGATTGATTTTTTTCTCGACGGCTAGGGTTTTCCTTGAAACCCTACTAGCGAACCATCATGGACGACATCGAATCTATGTGGAAAACCTTGTCCATCGGTCACGGAGAGGTTGACATGGTGGTTCTTGACTCCTCGACTATGGCTAAGCATATGGAGAAGACGAAATTTGGACTGATTGGGAAAATTCTTACCCTACGTCAGTTTGGTCGTGACGCGTTCAGAGATACAATGCGTAAGTTGTGGAATCCGATGGGAGGCATGGGGTGCCATTTTATGGAACATAACACTTTCCTACTAGAGTTCAACATGGAAGACGATCAGCTAAAAGGTCTGGAATAGCCAACCATGAAACTTTGGCCGGAGTTTGATCGTGTTTTCTAAGTTTAGTAATCACTCAATTCCAAAGGCTATTAATTTCCAATGGGTTCTGTTTTGGGTGAAAGTATAAGGCCTCTCCATAATTCACATGCATGAGGAGACGGATAAATTAGTGGTGGATTAGATTGGAGAGTTTTTGGATGTGGATGTGTATGATAATGGTTCTTGCTGGGGCTCTTTCATTCGAGTAAGATGCAACATTGATGTCAAAAAGCCACTTAGGCATATTATGAATATACAATTCGGTGAGGGTGGTGAGGTAGTTCGAGTGAATTTCAAGTACGAGAGGTTACCTGATTTTTGTACACTATGTGGGATGTTTGATCATATTTTCTGAGATTGTAAGGAGGAGGTGCCGGCTGTACTGCGTAAGAAAGAGCATCATCAATTTGGTGATGTCCTTCGAGCGCCACAAAGGAGTCGAAGTCGTGCACGTACTCGGAGGGGCGAAGGTAATTGGGAGGGGTAGAGAAATACAGAGGCAGACTCCCACAACACTGTAAGACTTGAGGGGTAACAGGTTTCTCATGAAATAACGCCTGGAGGGGAACAGGACATAAGAGGAACAGATATGGTGGTTAATTCCCAGTAGTAGTTGAATAATGGAAAGAAGAATGGGTGGTTGATTCTTCTAACTCATCTCCAACAGTGAGTGCTGATAGGAGGATGATAACCCCAGTCACTAGGGCGGTTGGAGGAAAAAAGAAGGAAAATGAGAAGTGGAACAAATGGGGAGAAAAAGAAAGAGGTATTTCTGAAGGAGAACACTTTAGGTTCATACGCAAGGGAGAAAGTGGTGATGTTGGGTGTGAAACAGAAGCATATGATAAATCTTTTGCCTGCTAGAGGTGACAAGAAGACAACAGCTCTTGTGGACGTATCAAATGAACACAGATCGGCAGTGGCTGGAAAACAGCCCCACCTAGCATCATTAGGGATGGCAACGGGGCGGGTCGGGGTCGCGTTTAGCTTCTCCTGACCTGCCCCCGTTTTTGTTTACCCCACCCCGTCCTTGCCCTGATCCCCATTTGAATCGAGGCTAATTGGGTTCGGGACGGGTCAGACAGGGATGAGAAAATCCCCGATAATTGCCGCGGTTTTTTTTTTTTTTTTCTCAATAACAAACCCCATTCCTTCAAAAGACACACATTACTTAAAAACAAGTAAATGGTAAAAAAATTTTTGTAGAAGATAATCAAGACATAAAACAACTAATAGGCATTAGCAATTATTTGCCTATAACAAAAGTTAACAAGGATTCTAGTATCTAACATTTACAATATAAAATATTCATGCACATAAACCAAACATTTAATCACACAACACACCAAGCATTCCAAGTTCGAATGACAAACAAAGTTCAAAACTTAAAACATAACATTTTAAATTCAAACCTCACCAACAACAAACATTTGAAGTAACACCTCAAAAGAACAACATTAAGTCCCATCTTACCAAAGTTCCAACAAAAAGAAATATAATGTAAGACTTCATAAAATGAACACTTAATCATTCATAAAATTGCATTCCAATATGTTCCTTCATTCTTCTTCATCATCAACATTTTTGTAATACCCAATAATTACTGATTCATGTACAATAATACATTTACAATAAAAATATAATAATTACAATTATATACTTAAAATATTTTTACATTGAATTATTGAATAACACACAGTGAAGACATAAAATAAAATTTTATATTTCAAAGAATCGATTTGCCTCCTACTTTACTTCATCATCACTAAGAGAGGAACAAACACTTTTATATAGATGCGTGAGGAGTGATTGTTCTGACAACCAAAATAAAACAAAGAATTAAAATTTTTAAGGTAACAAAAACAATAAAGAAACTAATGAAGTTGAATGAATTACCATGAATATCAGCCCATAACCAGTCTCGAGTATACATTAAAGCCTCCAATGTTTTAGGATGAAGTCGGCTCCTATGTGGACTCACAAACCTGCCACCCGTACTAAATGCACTCTAGGAAGATATGGTAGAAATTGGCACAGCCAAGACATCTTTAGCAACTCTTGCCAAGATAGGGTGTTTGCTAGAATTAGCTCTCCACCAACCTAATATATCAAAGTCCGGAGTTCTTGGTATAACCGCCTTCTCTAAGTACAACTCAAGTTTGGTTTTATCAGTGGTAGCAATGCTAGAGACATACTTGTCATAGTCTCCCAAGTCATCATCTAAAGTTGAAACTCCCTCATTTTGGAAAGATGATGTTGAAGAGTGAGAACCACCAAAACTAGCACGTGTTTTCCCCCTATTTTGGTAATGTAACACCAACCTTTCACAAATTTTGGAAACTTTCTCAACTTCATCTTTTGTTCTTATTGAACCAAAAATCCTTGAAAAGTAAAACTCCACCAACTTCAATTTGTACCTAGGATCTAGAATAGTTGCTACAGCCAAGATTCGATGAATGTCATTCCAATATTTATCAAAATTTTGCATCATACCCATTGCCATATGCTGGATTTCAGGGTATTGAGAATCCAACCAATCAGACATTGGCAACTTGATTTGACAAACATTTGTAAAAAATAGATTTGCCGCATGATACTTAGTACCAGAAAACAATTCGATGACTTCATAAAACTTCTTCAACCGATCACAATTTTGTTTTGCTAAATCCCAATCTTTTTCACTAGGCAAAGACTTGTACTGTGAATATCGTAAACTCAAATAGGGAAAAACATTAATATAATAGATTGCAATTCATAGCATAAGATAAGTAGAGTTCCACCAAGTTTTGCAATCAAGTGCCAATTTCTTGCCACATTAAATTTTCAATTGGGTGGTAGCTAGTTCAAATTTCTCCGTTCTTTTTGCTGTTCCTGACCAATAACCAACACTATCGCGAATTCTTTCCACACTCCTTTCTATCAATTCAAAACCATCCTTTACAATTAAATTTAGAATGTGTGCACAACAACGAATGTGAAAAAGTTCACCATCAACCAAAAGTGAATACTCATTAAGCCTAACTAACATTTTATCAATCATAACATCATTAGTGGAACAGTTATCAACTGTGAGTGTAGACAACTTACGATCTAAGTTCCATTCAAACAAGCAAGACACCAAGACATTAGCCAAAGCTTCCTCAGTATGTGGACAAGGCACGTAAACAAACCTACAAGAAAAAATAGATTACACATACTCTAAAAGCATATATAAATATTGGAAATGCATTTCTTAGAGTTATTACCTTATGACTCGACTTTGAAGTCTCTATCTTTCATCAATAAAATGTGCAGTGATAGCCATGGATCCTTTCTTTTGATTTGAAGTCCACATATCAGTAATCATTGCAATTCTACTCTTGTTCTTCTCCAAAAAAGCCATAATTTTTGCCTTTTCACAATCATAAATCTTCAAAATATCACTCTTGACATATACTTATTTCAAGTTTTCAACATATGATTCACAGCCATATATTTTATATATAGCATTGAATTAGATGGATAAATATCTAACCTATACTTATTTCAACTTACGATTTACAGCCATAAAAATTCATACTGAGCACATATCATTTCTAAGATAATAGGATTTGCCGTATACGCGTAGTGACATCAAGATTAAAAGAAAAGTTACAAGCCTAAAAGCCTTACCTATACCTTGTCGTCATTGAAGAGGGGAAGAAGCCGACAATGTTTGGCCGTTCGACGGCGTCGTGGTCTGAATGTGAGGCAAAGAGGCGGCGTCATTCACTGTTCACACTTGGGAGCGCATGGATGGATGGAGCGATTAGGGTTTCTGAATCTTAAAAAAATGAAAAAATGAGATCCCCTCATCCCTAATCTGATGATGAGGTGCGCGGCTGTTTTAATTTTTTTTGAAGTGATTTAGCTTTAAATTTTAAATATTATAATTATGGTGCAAGTAAGTTGACAAGAAACAGGCTGGCACATGTGGTTTGAGTGTGGGGTGTGGGTGTCTTAGACACGGGTTTGAAGCTCCCAATTGTTATGCTAACCAATTTTTTTTTAACTAAATACTAGCTTATTTAGATTCGGGTTTCTGGGAAGGGTTGGGGCGGGATGGCCAAAACCCGCCCCCGTCTCATTAGAGATTTGGGGCAAGTCCTTGTGCCCTATACCGGCCCCGTTAGGGAACGGGGTGGAGAATCTCCGCCACGTTCGAGCCGGGTCCCTGTCAGGTTCGGGTTTCTAGGTTAATTCTACTATCCCTAAGCATCATGAGCACCATAAGCTAGAATGCACGAGGTTTGAGGGACTCGTGTATTGAGACTTTGAATGATGCTTTGAGAATTCTCCCTGAATTTGGTTTTTATCTGTAAAACCAAACTTTATGGATTTTGAGCTGAACGATTGAGAACCTTGTTAGGAATGCAGGGAAGTTTCCATATGGATTTGAGAGGGCAAAGTGGAGGGCTGTTTTTGCTGTGGAATGGAGATTAGACGGTAGAAATTCAAGGGCATTCTTGCAGACATATTGAGGCTTTGATCACTACCAAAGATGGGACTCGATGGTGATTCATTGGATTGTATGGAGACCTGGTAGAACATGAGCATCGTCACTTGGCAATTGATGGCGCGTTATGCGCTCTATCGGACCTTCCGATACTCTTTATAGAAGATTTTAATGAAATCTTGGCTAATGATGAAATGGTGGGCAGATCGAACTGGAGAAGACTTGCTATGGATGGGTTAAAATGTTGTTCATGATTGTAGGTTGATGGATTTGGGCTTTGTAGGCCCGACTTTTACATGGAAGAATGGCTCGGTGGGGCTGGATTTTGTGGGTGTACGCTTGGATAGAGGATTGGCTAGTATCATGTGGAAGAACCATTATCCCCACTACCCTCTTTCATATCTCGGCTTTTTTGGCTCGGATCATCGAGCCATTAGGCTAGAGCTTAACGAATAGGAGGGGAGATAAACAGGGGACGAAGACCATTTTGGTTGGAGCCACTTTGGCTCTATGAGCAGGGCTGTTCAGAAGTTATTCATAGCTTATGGTATCATAACAATACGCTTTTGGTGCTGGATAAAATAAAGAACTGTGAGCGGAGGCTTGTGGAATGGAATAAGGGGCAAGGGGGTCGATGTTGTGTAGAATTAGAGAGGTTAGGAGCAAACTTGACATCTTCTAGAATAAATATCAAAATAAGGACGATGTGGATGAGGTAAAGAGGCTAGAAGGTGAGCTAGAAGAGCTATTGGAAAAGGAAGGAAATGTGTTGGTCTCAACGTGCTGGAGTTGATTGGATGAAAATGGAAGGGCCAAAACACTACTTTTTTCCATCGGAAAGCAGCTGGGAGGAAGGCAAAGAATACTATTTATGGGCTTAATGATAACGAGGGGCATTGGCAGGAGGATCGGAATCAGGTTGCTAGAATAACGTGCAAATTCTTTACTGATTTGTTTGCTTCTCACAGCTTTGACATGGCGGATTTCAACCAATTGCTCAGGAATTAAGGTCTTACACTTACTGACAACAACTTGGCTGTTTGGAGGCTCTTTTCATGGCTGAAAATGTTAGAGCTGGCCTCTTTAGTATGGGCGGATACAAGGCCACAGGTCCAGATGGATTCCGCGCCATTTTCTATCAAAGGAATTGGAATGTCGTCGGTGATGAGGTAACATAATTCCGCCTTGAAATTCTCAATGGTGATGGCAATATTGATTTGGTAAATGAGACTTTTATTGCTTTGATTCCAAAGGTTAAACATCCTGTTAACATCTTAGAATTTTGACCTATTAGGTTATGCAATGTAATTTATAAAATAGTGTCTAAGTTTATAGCTAGTAGGTTGAATCTTGTTCTTCTTTCATTAATATCATTTTCTCAGAGTGCTTTTGTTCCTCGCAGACTAATTAATGACAATGCTATCTGTGCCTCGAAACTTATACACTCGGAATGGCAATTTGTTTTGAATATGATGGATCGTATGGGGTTCTCACAAAAGTGGATGGATTTAGTGGATAAGTGTATCTCTACGGTTAAATTCTCTGTTCTCATTAATAGTGAACCACATGGCCATATAATTCCAACTAGGGGACTCCATCAAGGTTGCCCCCTATTGCCATATTTATTTTTTTTATGTGCTAAAATATTGTCACAGCTTTTGTTTAAGGCAGAGAGGGAGGGTAACATACATGGCTTCAGGTGTGTTAGAATTAGTCCAAGAATTAATCATTTATTCTTTGCGGACGATAGCATTCTTTTTTGTAAGTCAAATATGGAGGAGTGTATTCTGAGTGTCTATGAAGTAGCTGCTGGGCAAAAGGTGAATTTGCAAAAATCTCAGGTAACTTTTTCTCCGAATACTAATAGGTCTGTTCAGAATGAAGTTATTTCTTTCTTTGGACTTGAACAAGATGAGAGTCGTAAATCATATTTGGGGCTCCCATCGTTCATTGGAAGGAATAAGAGGGGTGTGTTTGAGAAGCAACATTTATTTTTTATTTTTTATTTTTTTATATACAAGGGGAGTTCATAACAAAGGAGTTAATCTAGCAAGCAATATCCCTCCCCTTTTCTGGCGTTATTATTGTCTAGCACTGTGAGCTAGTATGATGATGTCATATTGATTTATGTCAATACTTATTTATTATTTTTATTATTATTCTATTCTATTTTAGTAAATGTCCCTCATATATATTATTCTATCTAGCATTTATTATATTATCTTTCAATTTCCATTTTCAGAGAGTCCTATTCTAGCTAACTACATATTCTTTTTTCCAAAATTATCTATAGATAGATGTAGCTAACTACGAATTATTTTTTCGGAAAATGAATATACCCATTTTTGTTTCTTATTATTATTTTTTGTTGGCATACGACTTTCATTTTATTCATCTCAACCATCTCTGGTAACAGCATTTATAATGAAAGTTGGGAGATCAGAGGTCCAAATGATATTTGAATAACTATCGTAAGAAAACCTCACTATTGTATGAGCAACTTGATTGGCATTCCTCGAAATATGCATGAACTCTACTTCCTCCGTCTTCTCTCCTAGTGCCACTACTCTTGGAGAAATACTTAGACACATCGGATGTACCATTCTATGTGGTACATCCGACCAAGAATATAATGACATGTATTAAATGTGTCTGTCAATATAATTTCTTTTTGATAGCAAATAAAATTAACACAATTAACTACTCATCCACGTTCTCTCTCTCCCTGCCCACGCCTCTTTTCTCTCTTTCTTAAAATGCACCCATTAATTGCTTTTATGAGTGGAAAATTTCTTCTCTTTTCCCATTGATTTGACCATTCTCTTGACCTATTAGAGCATCTCCAATGGAATGTTCATTAAAGAAATTTTTCTGCCACATCATTTAAAAAAGTGATGTGGCAATAAAAGAAGTAGACATTGTCTACTACAATATCTAGATGTAGACAATGTCCATAAACAATGTCTATATATATCAAGTCTCCTATTTTTTGTTTCTCTCTCTTCTTCACTACTGTATTATCATATCTTGACAAGTGTCCGTTACTTCATGCAATTTACATGACTATTGGAGATGGCTTACACCAATTTTCAATAATTATAGCAACTTAGGAAATCATCCACCTTACACCATTGGAGATGCTCTTAATCACCCAATTCTAGACGACAATTGCACATAAAATTAACAAATTTATCTTTTGAAATATTATTTTATAATATATTTTGGAATGATTTTAAGTTTTCTTTCGAGTACGATTTGAAGCATTTTATAATAATTACTATTATATGAATATAATGTATGTTCTAATATACTATAATTATGTCGATTTTGGCGTATTTGTTACAAGATTTGGTTTCTCTACAAAGACTTTTGAAGATTACGGCATAATTTTGAGAAGAACTTTTTGAAATGTGCTTGGACGATTTCATTAATAGATAATCTTCAATAGCAAATCAACATTCCAGTTTACAACACAGCAAAAATTACAACTAACAAACAAATTAAGAAACATTGTTATTAAAATATATTGAAATATTTTTAAAAGTAAAATACACATCATATATTCATATAAATGTAATTATAAAATTCTTCAAATCATACTTGAAAGAATGTATTTATAGTTTTTTTTTTAACGGCAAAAATGTAATTATAGTTAATATAATGTGTGCTAGTATGATTTTAAAAACATTTCACCCACAAATTAAAAGCAATGAAAAGGTGGGCGGTAATTAATTGATGAATGATGATGAGTGGGTGGTGGAGGGAGGGAGAGAGAGGGGGGAAGCTGGTGGACAAGTAATTAACGGTGTTGATTTTATTTGTTAAAAGAAATTTTATATTGAAATAGACACATTTAATGTATGTCATTTTATTATTGGTCGAACGTACCACATAAGATGGTACATCCGCTGTACCTAAGTATTTCTCCCACTCTTGACAGCATCGGCCTTTTTTAGCACGGGACTCTAGACAATGAATGGCACTCATGGCATTGAAAGAGTCCGATTCCAGAATAAGCTTCTCAACTCCTTGTTCCACCGCTAACTGGGATCCAAGCAAAATGGCGTAACATTCAACAACAACCGGAGAGAATCTTTCCACTTTCGATAGTACCACCGCGAACAGGATCTCCCCAACATCATTTTGGCCAACTACTCCCACCCCTATGTGCTGTGAACCATTGAAAACTGTCGCATTGATATTTATTAGAAAATGCAGCCTTGGACCTCTTCACTGTCACCACCATATTGAGGTTTTGATATTCTAGCAACCAATTCTACGCTGTCAACGGAATATGCATATACTCCTCTCATTTCCCTTTAAACACTACCAAGTAACGAACATGCCAACACTACAAGAAATATCACCTGCAGCGACGACAATTTCCAACGACACCGAAAATCGTCGCTATAGGTTCAGCTATAGTGGCGACAAGCAGTCACCGCATTAGGCTAACCCCTGTAGCGGCGACAAAATCATGTCGCCGCTATAGGTTCACTCTACAACGGCGACATCAGATGTCGTCACTACAGGTTGTGGTTATAGCGACGACAACATTATATCTATAGCGGCGACATGAAAAGTCGTCACTATACAGTTGGCGGGAAGACTTTCTGGCCTTTGAGGAGCCCTATACCACCGACTTCTCGTTGCTGTACATATTTTGTTCGTTGCTATTATTTTAATAATTTATATAATATATATTTTAAATGCAAACAATGAAATGAAAGTCACTTTAGCTCAATTGGTGAAATGCTTGGAGTGTGAAAGGGAGCTCCCGGGATCGAGCCTTGGCTGAGGCAAAATAATGCCTCAATTAAACAAGGCGGAGGCGGGTCACGGTCCCGGGTTGGGGCGGGATGTCGGGTCGGGTCAAATATTTTTTGTGGCCCAAAATCGTAGGGTCTGTAGCCGCGACATCCATGTCGCCGCTATAGATGTCGTTGCTACAGGGTCCGGAGTCGTCGCTATAAGGCAACAGGTACGGGCCAATAGTAACAACGTTGTCGTCACTAAAAGTCGCCGCTATAGACCTACAGCAGCGACTTTTGGGCCTGTAGCGGCGACAAATTAGCGGCGTTTCTTGTAGTGCAACACATCCATAATGTCCCCAGAAACCAGTC